>JAPKLX010002804.1:0-11968 GCA_026898415.1 Leonotis leonurus
ATTTGTTGATTTATAAACATAATTCATAAATAAAGACTTACTCCCTCGTGAAAGGTTGCCTTGTATAGAGAGCGATGAGCTTTGAGGAGAGCTCCTTCTGAAGTCAGGGCTTCAGGGAAAGTAGAATCAGTAGGCTGAGTGGCTGGAACAGAAATAGAGGAAGAAGTGCGACGAAAGTACGTTCTCCCAGCGTCAGCCTCAGCCTGGAAGATAAGAGCATCAATAAGGGCCTCAGCATTAAGGAATGCGTCCTTGGCATCAGAAAATTGAAACAAAACTTGAAGCTCAGCTTCCTCAGTCAAAATTGCGCTCCATCCAGTCAACTCAATCTTGTACTGGAGAGCCAAGGTATCGATAAAACGATACTGGCGCCAAGTCCAGAGGCGCTGGCAGAGAGGGATAAGGGAGGGGTGGTTGAAAAGTTCAGGGAAGGAGGAGCTCAGAAATTTGAAAGATTGAAGCTCCAGCTTGTTTATGTAGGTTTGGGCAGGGGAGGAAAGCACTAGGGTGTTGGTTTCAGTAGGTTGGGAGGTAGAGGCAAAGGTGTTGGTTTCAGTACGGGGGACTTCAGAAGGCTCTGAAATAGTCTGGTACTTGTCCAATGAATCCCCAGTGGTTATCAAAGGTTCTGAAGGGTTAGAAGGTTCAGTGACTTGCAGATCAGGAGAGAATGAAGGAACAGTGTCCTTCTCAAGAAGTTCAGGTCCTGTGGCAAGGGGCATGTGGGTTGTGGAAACACTTGTAGGAATCTGGGAGGTGGGTTTGGTGGGGGTTAGGGCTTTGGATGAAATGGAAGGTTCAGTTGGAGGGATGGGTGTGTAAGTGGTTTTGGTTTTGGTGAGGTGGGTTGATTTGGAGGGAGAGATGTCGATGATGATTGGAGGTTGGATTTGTGAAGGGTGGATGGTGGAGATGGGTTCAGGGTTGGGAATGGATTGGCGGGGGCGTTTGGCAAGGGTGAATTGCTCCTGGAGGTCCTCATCAGTGGAGGAGTCAAGAACCTCCTGAACGGTAGGCTGTTTAGGTGGAGGGGAAGGGGGTGTCTCTGCCTGGAGGATAAGGCGCCTGGAGGGGTTGCGCTTCCTCTTGGTGACCTTGGGAGGAGAGGGAGGTGGAACTTCAGGAGTGTCTTCAGTTTCCTCCTCTTCATCATAATCTTCCACTGCATGGATGGGGTCCACGTCCTCCTCTTCAGTGGCAGCCTGCTTGCCCTTTCTCTTCACCTTGGGCAGTTCCATCTGAAGGGCCATAGCCTTCCCGTGCATGGAAGTTTGCACATCCAAGTCAGTGGAGAATATCCACCTTTCATCATAAGCTTTGGCGGAGGGGAAGGCAGAGTCTGCATGCTGGTAGGACTCTTCAATCAAAATACAAAACTTGGTGACAAGGTTGAGCGTGTCATTTCCAGTCATTGTGACCCCACCGGGCACTTCCTTCAGTTTATTGGCCTCAGCCATCAGTAGCTCTTCCATTACAGCTACCCAGTTAGCACCATCACAGTTGTAGATGCTTTTCATCAAGGCAAGCTTTTGCCAGCTGAGCTGTTCATGGGAAGACTTCTTCCCAAGAATGCAGTGCTGAACCACATCCAGCAGGAGTCTGAACTCAGGGCGTATCAAGCCCTTGTTGTTGTTGGCGGTGGAGAATTGGCGAGGGGGATCTTCCACCTGAATCTCTGCAAAGAAAGCCTGAATGGCTTCCTTGTCCTTCAGGAACTGGGAGGGTTTAGTGTGACCCAAGTTCCTCAGAGTGAACACTGACTGAAGAAGTTCAGTCACGTTCATGTGCAGTTTCTTGACTTCAGTCGCTCCAGTAATAGGTTCCCTGATGGAGATATTCAGGGAAGTCTTCAGATCTGAGCCTTCATAGCCCAGGTTGAGGTAAAAGTGGACCACCTGATCAGGGTATGTGTTCCTTGGACGAAGGGTGGCCAGGCGCTCCAGACCATTGGCCTTGACAAGTTCAAACATTGTCTTCGCCTTATCAACTTCTGTTTCGGTGAAGACAGCAGTGGGTTCGGTGTAGAGGCGAGCCCGAATCTGAGAGAGCTTCATTGCTGGTCCTAGAGCAGCTTTCTTTCCCATAGTGTTGATTTACTGTAAAAGAAGAAAGAAGGTTATATCTCTAGGTTTCACAAGAAACATAACAATGCAGTTATAATCGAGAAAATAGAACATGCACAAATGTAAGATGATCATACATTAAGAGTTTTAGAAATGAAGGATCAACGATCAACACACAAGCAGTTCTGGATTACTAAAATGCAGACAGAAGAATCACAAGAGAGAGAGATTTTAGCGTAAGGCTTTGGAAAATATGAGTAGCGTAAAGTCTCGAGAGATTTGAGGAAGATGATCTTATAGAGGTTGAAATAATAAATGGACGGTTAGATCTTCTTCCGTGTTTTTAGAAATCGACGGTTAGGGTTAAAACACGTTTTAGAAGGTGGTTGACTGGGCGGGAAAAGATGGCGCGTGAGATGAACGCGAGACGTTTGAGTTCCTGAGGACAAATAATGATGATAAAAGCACTGTAGATATCAGAATGAATTAAATGCGAGATAGCGTATCTGATACGTTGAATCGTTCGAGGTACGATGTGCCTTTAATTACGTTTATAACACACATCTCAGATTGAGAACATAACACTTAGAGCAATAAATACAAGAATATATTAAGTGGTGAACATCAGTTGCTGATACTAGCTACTGAGTTGCTTCCTTTCAGGTTTGATTTGAGCTTTCAGGAAGTGTTGTTCTTCAGATTTGGGTTTCTTCCTTTCAGTCATAGTCTAGACTTCAGATGGTTTTTGAATTAGCTCAATGCTGATTCTGAAGTCCTTCAGTTTTGATCTCTTTGTGGATTCTGTTAAGGTGAGACTTCAGATGTTGGAGTCCTTTCAGTAGACCTGCATGGTTAGTTGAAGCATGTATTTGGCAATGTGTGATGAAAATTTGCCTGAGATAACTATATAGAGTTATTCAGTATATGATCATCATGTTGTTTTGAGTCTTATTGTGATCACAACTTCAGTATACTGAAAATACTAAGTTAATGAATCTTTAAGACATCAGTGTTGATAGGGAATAGAAATGTACCTTCAGTGAACACATTTAGGAGAAGTCGGGGTTCAGTAGGCCAAGTCTGCTACTTAGCATTTTGAACCTAGCTTCTTCCAGTGGCTTTGTGAGAATGTCTGCTCGTTGAATGTCAGTATGAATCTTTTCAATGGTGACATCCTTCTTCTCAACGTGATCTCTTATGAAGTGATGCCTGATGTCCACGTGCTTGCACCTTGTATGCAGAACTGGGTTCTGAGTGATGGCAATTGCACTTGAACTGTCGCAGAAGATTGCAACCTGAGTGGTAGGCACTTCATAATCTCTAAGCTGTTGCTTGAGCCAGAGAATCTGTGAGCAGCAACTTCCAGCAGCCATGTATTCAGCTTCAGTGGTTGATGTAGCAACTGAAGTCTGTTTCTTGGAGAACCAACTAATCAGTTTGTTTCCCAAGAACTGACATGTACCTGAAGTAGATTTCCTATCTAACTTACAACCTGCAAAATCAGAATCAGAATAACCAGTTAGTTCCAAATTATCATCTGAAGGATACCATAAACCAACGTTGGGTGTGCCCTTCAGGTAGCGCAGAATCTTCTTCGCAGCTTCCATGTGTGATTCTTTAGGGTTGGCTTGATAGCGTGCACACACTCCAACAGCAAAGGTAATATCTGGCCTGCTGGCAGTGAGATATAGAAGAGATCCAATAATTCCTCTATACTCAGTTTGGTTGACTGGTTTTCCTTCAGTATCTGGTTCTATTCTGCCGTTGGTGTTCATTGGAATCTTGGTTGCTTTGCTGTTCTGAACACCAAACTTGATGAGTAGTTCCTTTGTGTACTTGGCTTGATTGATGAAGATGCCTTCAGGGGACTGCTTGATCTGGAATCCTAAGAAGAATCCCATTTCTCCCATCATTGACATTTGATACTGAGTCTTCATCAACTTTGCAAACTTGTCACAAAGCATCTTTGACTTCGAACCAAATATAATGTCATCGACATAAATCTGAACGATTAAAATGTCTCCATTATACTTGATGGTGAATAGAGTTCTATCCACTGATCCACGCTTGAAACCTGATTCAATAAGAAAAATAGACAAAGTGTCATACCAAGCTCTAGGAGCTTGTTTCAGCCCATAAAGAGCCTTGTGTAGTTTATACACTTTGGTGTAGTCAGTTTCAAAGCCAGGGGGTTGTTCCACGTAGACTTCTTCCTTCAGTACGCCGTTCAGGAATGCACTCTTTACGTCCATCTGATAGACTTTGAACTTCATGTGAGCTGCATAGGCGAGAAAGAGTCTGATAGCTTCCAGTCTGGCCACTGGTGCAAAGGTCTCATCAAAGTCAATGCCCTCTTCTTGGCAGTAACCCTTAGCAACCAGTCTAGCCTTGTTGCGAACAACTTCTCCTAGTTCATCCTTCTTGTTCTTGAAGACCCATTTTACACCAATAACGTCTTGATGCCTAGGACGGTCCACAAGTTCCCAAACTTGGTTCCTAGTGAACTCATTCAGTTCCTCTTGCATTGCGGAGACCCAGTTTACATCTTGAAGGGCTTCCTGAGCGTCCTTGGGTTCAATGTTGGAGAGATAACAGCTGTGTAAGAAATTTTCATCTGAAAATAGTGCAACATCAGCTTTTATCATGAGTTGTTCTTCAGTGGTGGAGTCAGTAGGAGCTTCAACGGTGGCTAATGGCTGGACCATTTCTGCCTGTATCTGATTTCTGGTCTGAACTCCTAGTTGTAGACTGCCAATCACTGTGTCTGTGGGGTGATCTTCAATCCATCTTCTTCTTCTCTTCATGTCCTCTTCAGTAATGATCATTAAGTCCATTCTCTGACTAGGAGGTGGTGTTGTTACTGAAGGGCTCCTTTGAAATGGATTGAACTCTTCTTCAGTCTGAGGGACTATACTTGTTCCCCCTTGATTGTTGGCTCTTACATATTCAGTTTGTTGGATTTCCTGCAAGATAGCTTTATCTGAACTGGCCAATATGTCGTTAGTAGCAACAGTTATAGGAATATTGACTAGGTTAGGACTGTTACTCCCTGAAGTTGATGATGGAATCTCAGTGGTGAGATTTTCAGTGAATGTCTGTTCTTCAGGTAGAATCTGAACATCGATAAGTTCTTCAGATTGGATGTCTTCTTCTCTAAGTGGAATCTCAGTGGTGAGATTTTCAGTTTGCATTGGAGAAGAGGTGACATTTTCAGGTACTGGAGTCCTATCTTCAGATTCTGAAGTGCTGACTTCAGTGGGCTCCAATTCTTTATCCAATCTGACGTTTGTGTCGTCAGTGGGAGAGTTCTCTTCTTCTTCTTCATCTAAACTCCAAATGAGAACCTCTTTTGTACTCTGGACTGAAGGTCGTAAGTTCAGATTCTGAAGTCTTTCAAAAATGACTTCAACTTGATTTAACCTGTACTCAAAAATAGATTCATCAAAAATAACATGAGGTGTCATTTCCACTACAAGGCTATGCTTATTAAAAACTCTATAGGCAGCACTCTCCTCTGAGTAACCAAGGAAGAATCCTGGATCTGCTTTGCCATCAAAAGTTTTTAATTGGGTTTTGCCATTATTGTGAATATAACACTTACAACCGAATGTACGAAAATATTTGAGAGTTGGTTTCCTGTTGTTCCATAACTCATATGGAGTTTTGCCTTGACGTTTGGTAAGGAGTGATCTATTTTGGGTGTGGCAAGCTGTGTTAATGGCTTCAGCCCAGAATTTCTTAGGAATTCCTGAACTGTGAAGCATCGTTCTTGCAGCTTCCTTCAGTGATCTGTTCCTTCTTTCTGCAACGCCATTTTGTTGTGGAGTTCTTGCAGCTGAAGTCTGATGTTCTATCCCCATTTGCGCACAGAAATCTGAAATCCTTGCATTAAGGAATTCAGTTCCTCTATCAGTGCGTATGGTGATGACATTTGTTGACTTCTGATTCTTCAGCTTTGTAAGCAGTTCAGGGATTCGCTCCATTGTCTCATTCTTCTTCCTTAGAAACACTGTCCATGTAAAGCGAGAGAAATCATCAGTAATAACAAGACAATATTTCCTACCATTCACACTGAGTGGAGTGACTGGTCCAAAAAGGTCCATGTGTAAGAGTTGAAGAATCTTCTCAGTGGATGGTGCTTCTTTGCTCTTGAATGAGGCTTTGATCTGCTTTCCAGTTTGGCATGATCCACAAACATGGTCTTTGTCGAAGACTAGGTTAGGCATCCCTCGAACTAGGCTGTGTCTTGCAAGTCTATTGATGACTTTGAAGTTCAGGTGACTTAGCCTGTTGTGCCATAACCAGCTTTGTTCTGAAGTGCTCTTGGAGACCAGGCATGTTTCAGGGGAGGTGGCTTTCCAGTCAGCAGCGTAAATATTTCCCACCCTGAAGCCTTTCATAACTGTGGTCTCATAAGTGAGCTTGTTAATCCTGCACTCATCAGAACTGAAAATAACATTAAAACCTTTATCACACAACTGACTTACTGAAAGTAAGTTGTGCTTCAGGCCAGAGACATAAGAAACATTATCAATAGAAACATTCCCTATTATGAGAGTACCATACCCTTTAGTGAAACCCTTAGAGTTGTCACCAAAGGTTACCTGAGGACCATCCTTTTCAGTGTAGTTGGAGAGGGCTTCTTTTTGAAACGTCATGTGCCTTGAGCATCCACTGTCTATAATCCAGCTTGAATGCTCCTTGTGTGCACCTCTCCTTGGTCCTGATGCCTGCAATTACTGAGTCTTAGGATCCAGCTTAACACTAGATCCGACTTCAGTATGCATGATGTGTTTTGGTACCCAATGTTGCCTAACTATATGAGTTTTAGATGCAACATTTGGTTTCTTAGTCACACTCTTTGAACTTTCTTCAGTCTTAGGAGTTCTGAAGTTAGATCTTGTTTGGACTTTTGTCCATCTCTTTTCAGCGTTCACTGATCGTTTAGATCTAGAGGTGTGAACTGGGGAGATATAGGCATTGAGTGACTTCCTGGAGAAGTCAGAGTAATATGAACTAGGTGATGAATTCCTTTGTTCATATCTTCTAGAATATGATTCCCAGCGTTGATTTCTATGACTCTGTGAGTCATAGGTTCTAGTGCTTGAGCCGTTCAGTGAACAAGTGCAGTGAGAGCACCTTGTTCTTTGGAAATGTGATTCAGGAGACTGAAAGTGTCTCCTAGGCTTATTTCTTTCAGTTGCATGGAATTGTCGCTGTTGCCTTTTTGATTCAGGCCTTGTGGTAGCTTTGGCCTTTGGCTTTTCAGTAGCCTTAGTCTTTGGTTCTTCAGTAACCTTAGGCTTGTCAGTTGCCTTAGGTTTTCTGAACAACTTCTTTTCAGTGATCTTTGCTCTTGGTTTTTCAGTAACCTTCGGCTTATCAGTTGCCTTAGGTTTTCTGAAAACTTTTTCTTCAGAATCAACTTGCTTCCTGAAAACCTGCTTTGGTTTTTCAGTAGCAGATTGATTTCTTTCAGTGACTGGCTTCTTTCCTTGGGATTTAGAAGCGGTCTCAGTGACAATCATATCACTATCTTTTCGATCAGGTCCTTTGACAAAAGATATGATAGTTTGAGGTTTTTCTGGTGCCTTCAGAAATGGCACAGTTGACTTATCTTGGTTAAAGCCAAGTCCTTTTCGTTGAGATTTTTGAGGTGAGCTCAACATGTGATTGGTATAGCCTGACTTAGTCCAAGCTTCAACCTTGCTTTTGTAATACTCTATCCTTTCAGATAGAAGATTAATGCGCTCAGTCATCTCATTTATTTGAGATTTTTGAAAAGCAATCTCATCATTTCTTGTCTCAAGTTCAGAATTCAGGTTAGAGATAGATATCTCTTGTTCCTGATTCCTGACAGTAATCTCATTGAGTTCTTTGCAAACTCTTTCGACAAGTTCATCCTTTCGAATGTCAATAGGTACGTTCTGAAGTGAATTTTCAGTATATTGAGCCAACTTGGAAGTCAGCTCTTCATTCTCATTTCTGGTGATCAAGAATATGGTCTGAAGGTTGTGAAAATCTTTAGCTAAGATTTCATACTCCTCTTGAGTAATCTTGTCTTCAGTTTCAATGATCTCATCAGTATTGATCATTTCTGAGACTCAGTATGCGGTGATGAGAATGATGTGGATTTGAAAGAAGATGAGTCAATTTCACCATTAGGTAGAATATGAGCATATATTACCTGGGGTGAAGAGTCAGAATAGTTGCCCATCAAGCAGAATTCTTCTATGACTTCTTCATCCTCAATGGCCATCAAGCCTAAGTCTTCATCATCTGATGAATCTGAGAAGTGCCTTTCATGCACAATCATGGCTGGTGAGTTGAGTTGATCTATGTCATCTTCAGCCAGCATGGCTTTTCTTTCTGCGATCCTCTGATCTCTCTTTTGCCTGAGTTCTTCCCTTTCCTTTTTACTGAGGTCTGGGCAGTCAGGTTTGAAGTGATCAGGTGACCCACATTCGTAGCAAACTCCTTTGCTATACTGAGGTCGTTCAGGCCTTGACTGTGTGGTAGTCGTGTCCTGATTGGATGCAGGTGTAGAGGTTGAGGTTGTGCCTTCAGTGGTCGATGGTTTAGGCCATCTTGTTTTGTTGTCTCTGTACATTCTTCTGTACCGGCCATTCTTTAAATCTGCACGTTCGAAACGTTTGGCCATTAGAACATATTGTTCCATGAGTTCAGCCTTCGACATACCTTCAAGGTCGAGTCCTTCAGATTTGGATTCTTTGGCTGGACTCTTGTCTGCTTTGAAAGCAACAACGTCTTGATTGGATGTGGGGATGATCTCTTTGGAAGGATTGGTGATTTCCAATATCCTTTGTCTTGTTTCGTGGCTCTTCAGTATACTGAAGATAGCAGTTGTGGTGAGTGAGTTGAAGTCTGAACGCCCGTTGATCTGGATCTGATATGGCAACCAGTCTTCACGTCGAAGACACCATACAATCTTCAGATTGATCTCGCGTTGTGTGTACTTGTTAGGATTCAGAGCCTTTACTGAAGTAAGGATTTGCATGATCCTTAGTTCCAGCTCGTTTATTGATTCTCCTGGCATCTGCAAGAAAGAATCAAACTTTTGGCATTCAAGGGTTAGTTTATTTTCCTTGATTTCTTCCGAACCTGCACACATTTGCTCTAATGTGTTCCACATTTCCTGAGCGGTTTCACAATGTTGTATGTGGACAAGCATGGGTCGTTCTAAGGTCCCTGAGATGATATGTTTGGCATAATCATCCAGTCCAGCGATCTTCTTCTCATCACTGGTATACTCGTGCATGGGTTTCTTCACAGCACCTTCAGTAGCTCCTTCAGCTGTGGTCTGTGGATACTTCACGAGTATCACCATTGGTCCTGTGGTTATCACTTCCCACATCATGACGTGATGTGCCTTCAGAAATGAAGACACCCTGTACTTCCAGTATTCATAGTCTTCGATTGAGAACATAGGTAATCTTGTGGAAGTTTCCATGGTAGATGTTAGAAGAAATGCAAGTGAGTTTTCTGAAAGATCAGTTTTAAAAACCTTTTGGGTCTTAGAAACAGTGGTGATTAAAACACACCGCTCTGATACCACTTGTTGGTCCCGAAACGAGTTAGACTGAGTGTATGGGGGGGGGGGATACACCAGTCTATTTCTATCAATTAAAACTTTGTGTCTCCTGAACTGAAGGGAGGTGTTTCAGTTAGAGTGATGACTTTCAGTTAACAATCCTTCAGTCTACACTTAGTGTTTGACTGATGGACTAATAACTTAAGTGTGCGGAATGTGGTGGCTTTAAATCTTTACTCGTTTGCTTCAGAAAACTTTAATGCAGGGTTTCTCTTTACACTTAGTCAGTATTCAAATTATGATATACAATGGAGAGAAGATACTGAAAGTAAGAGAGAGAGAGAAACACAGAGATTTGGTTTGCGTGGTTCGGAGATAAAAACTCCTACGTCCACGTGTTCTCGAGGTTAATCGAGGGTTTCCAAGTTAATGGATAAGATCTTACAGTGATTTTACAGATGACTTATGAAAGTCCAATCACTCTTCGGTTACAAGAATATATCGCTTAAGAACACTAGAATATGGATACTGAAAGCAAAGTGCTCTTTTATAGAATGTTTAGAGAGTAGAATAGCGATGGAGAGTTTTAGAAGCAGAGTAACCGGTAGATGAAGTGTTTGAAGCATCGGGGTATTTATAGTTATCTCTCGAAGATATGACCGTTGAGAGAGAAGCTTTAATTTGAATTTCTTCCCGTTGGAGTAGCCTGTCCTTGTTGACTTTTAGGGTCTGACACGTTGATTGTGTTTCACCTACTCAGATCTTTGCTAATAATAGAAAGCCTATGTAGTAGACTGTCCTTCAGTGGGAATCTCAGGATCTTGACTTTGATGATAACTTTAACTTGGTACTTCAGTGTCAGGAGGGCTTCAGGCTTGTAGCTTCAACTTCAGTGCTTCAGTGGAGACTTCAGTGAGAGGTCCTTCAGTCTTGGAGAACGTTGAATCTTCAGTGTAGGTTCCTTCAGTGTACCTGAAAGATAGAACTCTCTAACAAGTGAGTTCAGTAAAAACACTAAGATTCAGTATTGGTCTTACTACATCTTTCAGGGGAGGTATTGGAATCTGAATCAAAACACTTAGAATATTTCCCAACAATAGCATACACGTTGTAGTAGGTGTGAACAAAATTAATCAAACTCAAATATTTGATTGGTTGAATTTTATTTCAAAATCAAATTCTAATTAGATTTGAATAGGATTTAGATAAAATCAAATCAAAAGAATATACAAAAATCGAATTGTTTTTTAATATTAAAATATAATTTATTTTTATAAAATAAAATTATTTTATCATATATAATTTTATTATTTTTATTATATTTTATAATATAATTTAAATTTTAAAATTATTTAATAAATTAAATGTGATAATTTATTCACTTCATTTTTATTTTTATTTTTTCTAGATTTACAAACTATGAAATTCAATAAATTTATAATGTTTATTATCATTTGAAACTATTTAAGATATATGAGAATATTTTAATAATTTAAGTATTGTGATTATAATTTTTAATTTAGATTTTTAATTTTTTAGTACATGATAACTATTAAAGATATAAATGAATGATTAGTTTTTTTAATTAATTATTTTTAAATTGAATGGAATAAGTTACGAAATAAAATATTTGGATAAATCGAACTAAATCAAAATAAATTTTGTTAGTTTGGCCTAGTTAATTTTTGTTTGGTTGAACTATCTTTTTCGATCCATTTTTATTAATCTGGTTTGGTTTGATTTTTTAGACAAAATTGAACCATGTATCCAAATGTTCACCCCACGTTTTATATCCTATATTGAAATATATATATTTTTGAATTATTTTGGTCCATAAAAATAATTGAAAAATAAAGAAAAAATAGAGAATTTCGACAATTTGTTTTAACATAAATGATAATAATAAATTTACTTGGAATATTAAAAGTATGATTTCGCATTACAATATAAATATAATTTATTTATTTACTTTATTTGTAGTTATCAATTATAAGGATTAAATTAATAAATAAATTGCTATTTCATTCCATTCTTATTCCTTATACATACCAAGCATAGGAATGGAATAACAATTTCATTCCATTCCACACTCCATTCCATTCCTACCTTATTTCATTCCATCATACCAATCACCTCCTTAATGTCTTTAACGATGAGATATTGAATATGAGTGGTGGAATATAATCATTTGAGAAAGTATTTTCGCCAAGACAAAGAGTCTCAAGGTAATGAAGATTACCGATCTCTTTAGGTATATCACGTGCAATATAAAAACAGAGAAAGTACATGAAACAATTGGACTCATCATTTGTTGATTTATAAACATAATTCATAAATAAAGACTTACTCCCTC
>JAPKLX010003659.1:0-10807 GCA_026898415.1 Leonotis leonurus
GCTATCTGCTGCTCGCTATCTCTATCGCCTTCACTATCTGTCCTCTTTCGCTATCGCTGCTGCTCGCTCTCTCTCTCTTTCTCCATTTCTTTCTCTCGCTCCAGCTCGCTGTCTGCCCTTCTTTCCACTTGCTGTCTGCCTCTCCTTCAGCTTGCTGCCTTTCTCCCGCTCTCTCGCTCGCTGTTTTCTCGCTTTCCCTCTCGCACAGCTCGCTGCTTCTCTCGCTGTCTTCCTAGCAGCGAGCTGTCCCTCCAACAATGAGCTGTCTCGCTGTCTCTCTAACAGCGAGCTGTCTCCTTCCTCTTCTCTCTCGCTGCTCTTTCTTACTCTCTCGTTGCCTTTCTTCTTCCTTTCTTTCTCTGCTCTCTTTTCTTCTCACAGCTAGCTGCCTCCTGCAGTTAGCTGTCTTTCCTTTGCCCCCTCGCTCTCTTTCACCCTCACGCTGCTCTCTTTCTAGTCTCTACTTTTGCCTCTCTCGTGACAGCTAACTGTTTCTTCTTTATTTTATTTGATCATTGTCTATTTTACTTACTTAGAGAACATTTTAGGATTATAATAATTCCCTTCCTTCTCAAATTTTATGAGTTAATGGAGTCTTATTAATGGCCATGGTTTCAGATTGGTTTTGGTTGGTTCGAGGTCGTCTAGTGTTGTTTATAACCTGTTCGGAGCTCGTCCGAACTGTTCTTAGATCCATTCATTAACATTCTGAGGTAATATGAGGCTGTTCGGAGGAAATCCTTATTTCATATACTTCTTATTACTCTAACTCGTTAGGTGTAAATCTTATATTCTTCTTCTTTTATTATGCAGCTCATCGGTTAGGGTAGGTTGTTCATCCATATTCATCTGATTTCATCCACATTATTTAAGCAATACATAGAAGCATGATTTTCTTACGTTAAGAGCATGTCTCTCTAAGTTCAACTGCAGTCCCTACATTCATGGTCCAAGCTTCTACGTTTGAAATCAGTTCTTAAGTTCAAAGTTCAAGCTAGGTTCATTCTAAAGCTGTTTTGCATGTGTAATCCATTCCTAAATCTAGTCCTAAGAAGCATGAACATAAAATGCTAAAGCTTCAAACTCTTACCTCAAGATGTCTCTATATTCTCTTTCGTGCACACCACTGCTGTTACTTCACTTCTTCTGGTTTCCTTCGAATTCCAAATTCGGCAGCGTTTTGGTATGGTGATATTTGGGTGTGGGTTGAGTTAAAAATTCTCCCCCTTTATATAGAAGATTGAATCCTTAACCCTTACTAATCTTATGCGTTAATTGCTTATTCTTTTTTTTTTTTATTCGCAGGCATGGCGATTGGTGGAGACATGAGGCGTCGCTGTGCAGCTAGGATTAGTAGGGAGTAGGGTGCCTGTTACACGCTAATGCCTTGCTAAATCTGATTATGGGGAATCTAACCGTTCGCACGCTTGCTTCCTTTCCTACACTTCCGATCCACGCTGGCGTCTTACGTGTATTTATATTGTATGCATATATATATACATATGTTTCCCCCCCCTCGGCTAGGTGCAGGTTCGAAACCCAGCAGCCCATTTATAGAGTACATTCTTCCTTTATATATATATATAACTGTATATTACACCTTCTTACTAATTATACTTCTTATTTTTAGCAATTAAGCATTTGTACAAATTATAATATTATGCCATGGGTCTTAATGTATAATGATATCGATTAACGAATAGTACGTATCGTAACAATGGAGATTAATAATAGTAACTAATAACATATCTTAGGTTAAATAATAACGGAGTTGCTACTCGTCATCAAATTTAAATACATACTTGAGACCAAGGGTTTCGTAATAATGACAATTTCGAGGAATTCACTACTTATGTCGGAATTCAAAATGCGGGGTATTACATCCTACCCCTCTTACTAAAAATTTCGTCCCGAAATTTGCATATCTAATCAAATAGTTCGGGGTATTTTTCTCGCATCTTTTCTTCGAGTTCCCACGTGGCTTCTTCTTGCCCATGGTGCCTCCATACTACTTTTACTAAATTTATTGACTTGGTTCGAAGCTGTTGAACCTTCTTGTCTAAAATAGCTTCGGGTTTCTCCTCATAACTCAAGTCGGGGTTAAGAATCATCTCTTCTTGGTGAATAACGTGCTTTGGGTCAAACACGTACTTTCTAAGTTGCGATACGTGGAACACGTTATGCACGTTCCCAAAGCTCGGTGGTAACGCCAGTCGGTATGCAACCGACCCTATTCTTTCTAGAATCTCGTAGGGTCCTACGAAACGGGGTTTCAGCTTTCCTTTAACACCGAATCTAACGACCCCTTTAGACGGTGATACTTTCAAGAAAACTTTGTCTCCCACCTCGAATTGCAGTTCAGTTCTGCGGGTGTCGGCATAGGATTTCTGTCTATCTTGGGCTTCCTTAATTCTTCCTCTGATTTGACGAACAATTTCGATCATTTCACTAACAGAGTCAGGACCCACTATTGCTCGCTCGCCGACTTCATCCCAATAAAGCGGCGATCGGCACTTTCTTCCGTACAGGGCTTCGTACGGAGCCATTTCTATGGTTGCCTGGTAGCTATTGTTGTAGGCAAATTCTATCAGTGGTAGTACTGCTTCCCAGCTCCCACCTCTGTCGAGAACCACAGTTCTTAACATATCTTCTAGGGTTTGAATCGTTCTTTCTGACTGTCCGTCAGTCTGTGGGTGGAAGGCAGTACTGAAGTTCAGTCTAGTGCCTAGTTCTTTTTGCAAGCTCATCCAAAATCTGGATGTGAACTTCGAGTCTCGATCTGAGGTGATCGACACTGGTACGCCGTGGAGACGTACGATCTCGCGGACGTACAATTGGGCTAACCTATCCGATCCATAGGTGATCATTATTGGTAGGAAATGAGCACATTTCGTGAGTCTGTCCACAATTACCCAAATAGCAGTGTTTCCACGCTTGGATTTGGGTAATCCGGTCACGAAATCCATAGCGATGTGCTCCCACTTCCATTTTGGGATTTCTAGAGGTTGTAGCTTCCCATAGGGTCGCTGGTGTAGGGCCTTGACTTGCTGACAAGCCAGACATCTTTCCACGAAGGACGCTATGTCTCGTTTCATCCCTTCCCACCAAAATTTCCTCTTCAGGTCACGGTACATCTTTGTACTCCCGGGGTGAGCGGTATAGGGAGTGTCATGCGCTTCACTCATGATTATCTCCTTTATTTCTGGATCATTCGGAATGCATAGCCTTCCCTCGAAGGTGATGGCATTATCCGCTCCTTCCTGATAATTCGGGGTTTCGTTCCTTCTCACTTGGAGTCTGATCCTTTCTAAAGCCTCGTCTGTCCTTTGTGCCTCCAGAATCCTGTTCCGTAAGTCGGGCTTGACTACTAGCGTAGCAAGGGTTCCTTCTACGGTCTCAGAGGGTGGTAGGACTTCTAAGTTCATTTTACTGAACTCCTTTATGAGTTCCGTCTCTCGAGTGAGGAGATAAGCCAGTTTCGAAGATGTTTTACGACTCAAGGCGTCGGCTACTACGTTGGCCTTACCCGGATGGTAGTTTATACCGCAATCGTAATCCTTTACTAGTTCGAGCCATCTCCTCTGTCTCATGTTGAGATCCTTCTGCTCGAAGAAATATTTGAGGCTTTTATGATATGTGAAGATCTCGCACCGAACTCCGTAGAGGTGGTGTCTCCAGATTTTTAAGGCGTGTACGACGGCAGCTAACTCCAGATCGTGGGTAGGGTAATTGAGCTCGTGTGGTCTGAGCTGTCGGGATGCATAAGCTATCACCTTCCCGTCTTGCATCAGTACACACCCTAGCCCGATCTTGGACGCGTCGGTGTAGACTACGTACTCCTTGTGGGGCTCTGGGACTGCGAGCACAGGAGCAGTGGTCAATTTCTCCTTTAGCAGTTGGAAACTAGTCTCGCATTCTGGCGACCACTTGAATTTGATCCCTTTCTGGAGGAGTTGGGTCATTGGTCTAGCTATTTTGAAAAATCCTTCGATGAATCTCCGATAATATCCAGCTAACCCTAAGAAACTTCTGATTTCATTAGGAGTTGTGGGTGCTTTCCATCCTTGAACTGCTTCCACCTTAGCGGGGTCTACCTTAATCCCTTCTGATGACACAATGTGCCCGAGAAAAGCTATTTCGTTGAGCCAGAACTCACATTTACTGAATTTAGCATAGAGTTTCTCGCTTCTAAGGGTTTCCAAGACGATTCTCAAATGATTCTCGTGTTCGTCTCTACTCTTCGAGTAGATCAGGACATCGTCTATAAATACCAGGACAAATTTATCAAGGTATGGGTGGAAGATGCGGTTCATCAGGTCCATGAACACGGCGGGCGCATTGGTCAGACCAAATGGCATCACTACAAACTCGTAGTGTCCATATCGGGTTCGGAATGCCGTTTTGGGAACATCTTCTGTTCGGATCCTCAACTGATGGTAACCAGATTTCAGATCGATCTTTGAGAAGACGCTTGCTCCTTTCAGTTGGTCGAACAAGTCATCTATTCGCGGTAATGGGTACCGGTTCTTCAAGGTCATCCTATTCAGGCCTCGGTAATCTATACACATCCTTAGGGTGCTGTCCTTCTTCTTCACGAAGAGTACTGGAGCTCCCCAAGGGGATACGCTGGGTCTGATAAAACTGAGATCTAAAAGTTCCTGGAGTTGGATCTTGAGTTCCTCCAACTCCTTTGGTGCCATCCTATAAGGTGCCTTGGAAATGGGTGCAGATCCGGGTTCTAGATCGATCGTGAATTCTAATTGTCGTTTCGGAGGTAAACCCGGCAATTCTTCTGGAAACACGTCTGGGTATTCCCGTACAACGGTTACGTCCTCGATTCTTCGCTCTTCTTTGGTTCCTCCATTCAAAGAGACTAAGTACGCCGAGCAACCTTTCTTTACCAATTTCTCAGCTTGTAAGGCTGAGATAATCGACTTCCTTCGAGTCGCGGTGATCCCATGAAAACTCGTAGGTTCCTTCCCAGGGGGTCGGAAAAATATTTGTCTCTCATGGCAAAGGATCGTGGCATAGTTTTCAGCTAGCCAATCCATTCCTAGGATTATGTCCACATCATTCATCGGTAGTATGCTAAGATTGTTCGCTAGCACCTTAATAGATCCTATGTTCAGGCTCAGACTCGAGCAAGCATGAGTGATAGTAGTGACTCCTCCTAGAGGTGAAGAAACATTCATGGGTGTTCCTATCAGTTCCGAATCCAACTCTAGGTTTTCTACGCATGACTTAGCAATGAAGGAATGAGAAGCTCCTGTATCAAATAAAATTATCACTGGGGTGTCTAGGAGTATTCCCATACCTGTCAGATTTCCCTGACTTCCTTCCGGCTGCTTCTGGTTCATCGCATAAGCTCGGGCTCGCTGTGGCTTCCTTTGTGATGGGTACTGCAGGTACTGGGGTGGGGGTGGCGGCAACTGGTGTTGCTGCTGCTGAGCCTGAGGCTGAGCCTGCATGGCTCGAACGTATTGCCTCTGGTTCGGCTGGTTAGGCCTGGAGTCTCCTCCCTGTTGCCTTGTGGGACAGGTCCTAGCTATATGTCCCTTTTGCCCACAGGTGAAGCAGCTATCGCTGCCAGCCCGGCACTCTCCCAGGTGCATTTTCTTGCATTTCATGCAAGTGGGGTATTTCTGTGGGCGATTATTGGCTGGTGCTACAAGGTTTGACCTTTCCGGGTGGTGGGACCGATTGTGTCCTTCCCATGGCCTTTTCTGGGCTGCGCTGCCCCGATTGTCCTCCCATTTTCGCTTCCCTTTGTAGTTCTGGGAAGGTGTTGGGGTGAATGCTGGCGGTGCCGTAGCTACTGCTCTCTCCACAGGCATAGCCGCCTCGATATCTAAGGCGCGACTAAGTGATTCCGGGTAGGATAAGCCCCCGTGGCTAGCCAGCGCCATCCTGATCTCGTACCTTAGTCCGGCACAGAACTTCTCGGCCATCTTTTCGTCGGTATCCACCTGGTCTGGGGCATACCGAGACATATCACAAAAGGTTCGGTCGTATTCCGTGACCGACATTCTCCCTTGCTTCAAGTGATAAAATTCCATTTCCTTCTTCTTTCTATAGCTCTTAGGAATATACTTATCGTATATTCCCGTCTTAAATTCCTCCCATGTCATGATCTCACGCTGCTCAGGGGTCATGGTTTTCCTCCTGGCCTCCCACCAGAAGTCAGCTGATCCAGTCAATTGGAAGGAAACGCATGTCATGCGCTCCTGGTCCGTGCAACGGAGAAAGTTGAAAATGCGTTCTAACGCGCGTACCCATACTTCCGCTTCGGTTGGGTCACCTAACCCATTGAAAGTGGGTGGATTTTGTCGGAGGAAGATTTCTTCGATCCTCCTAGCAGGCGGTGGGAGGGGTGGGGTTACCTCCCGCTCCGCGGCCGGTCTTCTCTCCTCATTATTTGGGTTAAGTCCCCTTCCTCGGCCTCTCGGGCGTCCTCTTGGCGGCATTCTGTTAATTAAGTGTTTCTTATCTTAGCGGGGGCTGTTGTTGAGTATTATACTTAATAATATGTAGTCTTACTTAGCATCTGATATCCCGAAGCAATGGAATTTACGGAACTAAAAGTAGGCATTGCATATAGCAAAATGGACCCTTAGGGTCATCATAATTCATATCATAAATTGCCTCAGCGAGGTCTAGCTCAATACAAAATCCTATCGTACTCTCTAAGTACATGATATGATGTTCACCCCTCTAGGATGACATCCCAATAAGCACTCAGCCTCGAAACACTAGCTACTGTGTTTTCGTGCTGTCAAAATATCCGATATGCTCTACTAGTACGGAATGGTCTATAACGAGTTTCGTTTCCGACTACAAAATATATATATCAACGGTACGGCCTATATGTATGGTCCGTTACTGACGAGTACAAAATATCGACCTAGCTACTCCTGGGTAACGCAGCTAAGGTACTCCTCCTCGTCTGGGGCCTCCTCATCCCAATCAGGCTCCCAAGCCTCATCCTCAGAGTCGCCCTCGGGTGCTGCCCCCTCCTCTGGGTCCTCGTCCGGATCCTCCTCCTCTGGGTCCTCCTCCTCGGGATCCTCCTCCTCGGGATCCTCCTCCTCGGGGTCCTCCTCCTCGGGATCCTCCTCCTCGGGATCCTCCTCGGGGTCCTCTTCCGGTGCCCCTGCTATCGTCTCACCATATATCTTCAGAGGCTCCCTCGCCCTCTCTAACAGTCTCTGGATCTTGGCGTCGTACTCGTCCCAATCGATGGGTGCCTCCCTCTTCCGAGAGGGGCCCTCGTCAGTCGGGGTGAAAGTGAGGCCCGATCTCTCGGAGCTCCTAGGGTGTAGGGGCTGTCGGCGATCCTCT
Source organism: Leonotis leonurus (assembly GCA_026898415.1). Classification (NCBI taxonomy): domain Eukaryota; kingdom Viridiplantae; phylum Streptophyta; class Magnoliopsida; order Lamiales; family Lamiaceae; genus Leonotis; species Leonotis leonurus. The sequence continues at coordinate 7,339 of JAPKLX010003659.1, forward strand.
CTCGATGTCTCTAGAACTGGGGCCTTGCCCCTATCATCACCATCCGCTGGTCGGGTCCTAACGAGCCAAAACGGTCTCGTGCCCGAATCGTCGTCGGCAACTAAGGGTCGACTGGAGCGAGGTAATGGTCGTACTCCTGTAGTGGGGTGAAAGGGACCTGTATCAGCATCGTGGTGCCCTCGGTACTCTGGTGTCAGTGTCAGGGGTGTAATGGGAGGTGAAAGAGGCTCCCCTACTGGGTGGAGGGGCTCCATCTCAGTGTCGCGGGGTGTCGGGAACTCCGGTACCGGCTCGCCATAGAGTAGACTATAAGTCGGAGCTACGGGAATCACTCCTGTCGGGAGGTATGTCTGAATCAGGGGTGCCCAAAGCGGCGGCTCGCCCCCTGCTATGATCAAATCACCGGGTCGAATGTACGGTCCCTCCGGTGGGCTATGGTATGTCTCCCAAAAATGGAGGATCGTGGTAATAAATCCTCGTGTGTCCACCTCACGATCGTGGCTATGTCCGATCGGTCGTACGAAGTCGCCGGCTATCATGCGAGCCCATCCCTGCCACCTGGCAGGCAACAGCGGAATCAATCGTAACACTCCATCTATCCCGGATGCTCCGTGAAGTCTAGCGGCTTCCCACCTCCACAAGTAATGACCCAGGAACTCTCCCAAGGTGTCTCGCGGGTCGGGTCCGTAGAACTGGTATGCACGTAAAGGATCGGGTCTATGCGTCATCCTCTTCCTAGCAGTCTGGATAAACCTCGCCACTAAAAATAAAATATACAGGTAGTCAGTACTCGGAATATCGCATTCTAACCATACATCTTAAGCCATCATGGGTTGTTTAAGTCAATTGTTCTATTGGTGTTTTGGTTGCTAGTGGAGAGAAATGTCCCTTAGGGCATAATCCCATTCAAGGATTGGAATTCGTTTTCTTTTAGGTCTTACTGTTCTTGGGTACGTAGCTTCCCATCTTCGAATTTGGATTCGTTTCCTTCGCGTCTTATCGTTCTTAGATACTATAGTTCTTGTTAACCGACTCGCGGTTTATTCATAAGTTTGGGGTTGACGGTGAATCAATACTTATTGACTCTTACCGCTTTTTGCTAAGTCGAAGAAGATATCGCTATGATTCTTCTTGTTCATTCGATTCGTTGAGGTGTTCGAGAAGGTTCACTCTAGTTTGCGAACCTTTCTTGTTCGAAGGATCTATGTTTGTCGTTAATTCCTTAGTCATAAGGAAAGATTCTTAAGTTCTAGAGATCCGAACTTAGAGCGAGAGATTTGATTCAAATCTCCCTCTATACTTGGAAGCTTTTATCATAAGGCGCGTGCCACGTCTAGAGGGGCAAGATACGCCGGGGTGCTAGGCTTTTGTCGACTCGTTGGGTTAGTCTAGTGAAACGATACTAGACTCGAGGTTTGAAGAAAGACTCTTGGGTATAGAGCACAAATGCTCTGATACCACTCTGTCACGCCCGCTTTCTACTAATTCTAGTAAAGCCGGGAACATGACCAACGAAATGAATAATTGACAAGGGAAGAAGATAATCATTCATTTCATAACATAAAATAAGGACCAAACCCGTAAAATCGGGAAGTCAGAGTCATAAGCTCGTTACATCATAATAGAATATAGAGTTTAGTCTCAGATCTACTACATAAAAGTCTAGCAGCGGAACTTTCAGGATCGCGTAATAAAGCCCTACGTGTATGAAGACACGCAGAACCCCCAAGAGTCAGCTACTATGGAGTCCGACAAAAGCACGACAAGCACCCACGCCTTCTTCATTCTTATCCTGCACGTTTAGAAATACATGCAGGGCTGAGTACAAATTGTACTCAGTAGACACGTGCCGAAATCGCACACATACATATATAACTGTCAAGCCATTCAAGTGAAACATAGGGATTTTGTCTCTAAAGCACCTATGTTCACAAAATCATTTCTTGAGAAAGTTCTAATTGACTGCAATCCTAGTTCTTTGTATTCAACCATATCTGAAGTTCTATGTGCCGGGGAAGTGGCCACTTCCCACGAACACCTTGACCGGCCAACCCGCTAAGATGACTCACGGTCCTTTGTGTACACTAGTTCGAGAGAGGACGCTAACCTCACTGGAACCCGAATTCGATTATCATATAACAGATAGGCATCATACATAAATTGAAAACATTTATGGCAGACAGTGCTTGTAAAAACATCTCATTTCTTTTGAAAACATGCACACATATATTTCATAGGGTAAGAAAAGCCTACTTGAATGGTCTTGATTGGTGTTTGCCTTGTTCTCGTGATGCGGATCCGACCTCTCGTCGAAACCTTTAACATGAATCTCGAGTGAGATACATACTTGAGTATATCAAATAAATTCTAAGCTCAAGGAATCATTATCCTTGGTTATCATGCGTGATTAGTCTCGGTCCTTAAAACTCGACTAGTACACGAGTTTAGGAGTCGTATTTCTAGATAGTCGTATAATGATTTCTAAGTCACTGCATAGTTCGAGGATTTACTATACCCAATTAAATAGTTATTGGGTATATAACTAAAGATATTTCTAATTTAATATTTTGATTCTTAAGTCAAAATATCTATAAGTCTTTTATAGGTTAAAATAACCTAGCTAATATATATCTTAGTATGATTCTTAATTAAATCAATTCTTAAGATTATATTCTAGTGAACCAATTATAATGTACTTATCTAAATTAATAAATATTTCACTTCTTGGGCTTGGTCCAACTAAATAGGTAAATTCCATCTAATAGAATTATTCATAATCCATCTACATAATTCATTTAATCCACGACATAAAATGGTTTAACCCATTTGATTAATTCAAGTAGCCCAATCTTTAAATCGATTGGTTCATTATTTACCTAATTAGACTTGGCCCAAATTATTTAACGTGAAGCCCAGTAACTATCAAGTTGGCCCATACCTAACTATCTCTAGATTCATACTTAGACAGAATTTCTACCCCCTTCTCTCACTGTTCTTCCTCTTATTATTTCTCTTATTGGTTCTCTCGCACAGCTAGCTGTCCCCTTCTCGCTGTTCTTTCTCTCACTGCCCTTCTCTTGCTCCTTCTCTAGCTGTCTCCTCTTGCACAGCTAGCTGCTCTTCTCGCTGCCCTCTTATTCTCTCTTGCGCACAGCTAGCTGCTTCCTCTCGCTGCAGCTGGCTGTCCTTCCTTTTTAAAATGAATACCACTTGCTATCGAGCTGCCTCCCACAGATAGTACTCTTTTATCATCTACTATCTGTTCAACAACAGATGGTAAAATTTTACCAACCACTATCTGCCCTTCTTGCCTTCACTATCTGCTCGCTATCTGCTGTTTGCTATCGCTATCTGCTGCTCGCTATCGCTGCCGCTCGCTATCTGCTACTCGCTATCTGCTCGCTATCTGCTGCTCGCTATCTCTATCGCCTTCACTATCTGTCCTCTTTCGCTATCGCTGCTGCTCGCT
>JAPKLX010000779.1:0-16663 GCA_026898415.1 Leonotis leonurus
AGATGACAGTAATTTAATGTCATCTATAAGTAAAAAATGTCATTTATGCGCGAGAAGTTGACAGATTTGAGTGCAATACATGACTTTTTTAGAATGTCATCTATAATTTATAAGATGACATTAATTTAATGTCATCTATAATCTGATAAATTTAATCATTTTCGTATTTTTTCATTAATTAACCTGTATTTAATAATTTTGGTTTCATCAATATATTTTACAAAATAAAACAATGCCAAATAGAGAATTCATACACGCACTAAAAATATTTATATGCATTAATTGTCAAATATTCAATTTCGTACACGGAAATGAAAATAAAAATGACAAAATACGAAAAAGTTTGGGTTAATATTTCAATCCACCTTAACTAATATAACTTAAACTAGTACACGGACCCAAAGCAGTAGAAGTTTGAATCACCATGCCCAAAATCATCAAACTTCTTCATCGATCAAAGGCCTCGAAGCTCTTCAACCTACATTTCATGTCCATCCATCATATTTTCAGGGACGAGTCGTGATTACAAGCGAAGAAAACAATGACTGTTGGTACCGTAGTATAAGCATACCTGTCTGCGTAATGTCTCGTTTTTCAGCACGGCCCGTTGTTCCTGCAAGTGGAAAATAGATTAGTTTCTTTTGCCTCAAAAAAAATAGCATCACTTTACAAAGTAACACAATGAGTTGCATTTCTTACCTGCATTTTACACCGTGCTAACTCTTGCAATAACAACTGCTCTTGCAATAGTGGGAACCAACAATATATTTGAGAAAACAATAATTATGTAGAAGGTGTGATGAAACATATCTTCACTAGACAAACACAGTTTGTTTGTATGTAATTACCTTCCTCTCCTTTATGCATATCAGCCCTTCATTTAGTTGACGTTCAAGTAAATGCAAGTCTTGCGAGCTCATGCCCGTTAACTCTTTACCTAACAACCGCCTACACATCCAACCATAAGGAACATATCATAGGAATTTCCAACAAAAATTACTTAATCGTAGTAAAATGTACGAAAAGAAATCATACAGCTGCTTTAGTTTAAGTTTTTCTATCTCTTCTTTGAGTACATCCGCCTCCTTGGGTTGCGGTGGCTTCTGTTTAAATCAGACAATAAAAGAGCTCAGAACACAATTAACTCCCTTCAAGATTAAAAGAAGAATGTTTTTAGCATTGTAATCAATTATATGGCCAATCAACACTAAACAGCCAGGAGCTGACTACTCTTAAGTCTTAACACATATGCAGATTGTATGAATCTAAGGAGTTTGTGCAGTGAGGTAAAGAATGTGATTCTTTCAATTACGAAAAATATCTTGAGTACAAAATGTTGGTACAATTGATCAGAAGTCAGAACATATATGGAGAGAAAAGCCAGAAATACCAGAATCTTTGTAGTGTGAAGGAGCATACCTCAGGCTCAAGTTCCCCTGCAGGATACGACATGGGATTACGAGCTATAGATGCAACACGCAATCAAATGACAGGATAAAAGTTGAGAGAGAAAACAGAAGTGACATAAATGGACCAGCCAGTAACTAGTAACAAAACAAGTTTAACATCACACCTTCCCTGAGCAAAGAATCAGACGTCTTATACCCTCTTCACGATCGGAGTGATAATTTTGGTCCTTTATGAGACGTTTAAATCTGGTTCCTTGTTTGTCAAAACCTGGGTGGCCTTGAACGTCATCAAATTCGGATAAATTAGACAAATTCGGATAAAGGGTAGACTATTGTATGCCACATCATGTTCCTTAAAAGCAAATCAACAAGGAAAAAAGAAAAGTTGGAGGCTATGAACAATATAAGAATTTAAAATTGAATTCTTAGGAAAACAAGAAGAGTTTAAGCGGATATATTAATATACAAAATGCAACACAGAAAGGTTTTTCACATATTTGCAGAGTAAATTAACTCAAGACAGATTGAAAACTGACCAAAATCTCAACAATCTAAAAATAGAGTAATAACTGGCGAAGAATTAATAAACGTAAATGAAGGGGAACTCTAATTAATTGAGACCAAAAGGAAGAAAAAACAAATCTTGAATCAACCCCCAAAGCAGAAACCCAAATTACGATCCAAAGAAGCAACATGCAAAGTCCACAACCTCAAAACAAAAAACAAAGACTATTCCAAACTAAAAACCATTCGAATCTAATCCAGCCAGTTCCGACACCCAAATTGTTTAAATAAAAGAAAGAAGAACTCGAAATGGGCACATGCAGCCACAAGAGAGAAATCTCCAAAACAGAGAAAATTCAAGAAAGCCCAAAAATCCAATCTTGGAAAAGGAAACTGGAAGAGTGGCATGAAGGTAAGAACTTTCTGCAGAAAATAAACTAAATGTCAGAACCAATAATCAACAAGAAGGTAAGAACTTTCAGCAACAACATCAATCGAACTACGAAAATCACTTACTTCAATCACCAAAACTAACGCACAATATCAAAATCAGCACAAAAATAAATAGTGTGCACACAAGCTTTCTAAAATAAAATTAAAGTGTGGGACTATATTATGTGGAATGGAACTGTGAGAGATAGCTTGTGTGCACACAAGCTTTCTAAAATAAAATTAAAGCGTGGCAGTAATGTTTTTATATAGCAGTCTGAGATACGTACTAAACTAAGTATTTTATGACAAATTGCACGCTACTACCATTACTGAAAAGAAAATTCAGATCAGAAGGAGTCTAAGTTTAAATGTCATAAAAATAGAATAAAAAACATACCTGATTTTGGAGCTACGAGTTTACAAATAACCCAAGGTACAAAAAGGTAGTTCTTCACCAATCACCAACTGAATAAGTAATGTGTTGTTACTTGTCCTCCCTCCTTACTCAAGTATCTTTACTGAAACTTTAGTGCCATTCCATTTAGCAACTTGATAAGATCCCTGTCCAGAGACGCCGCACTTAAATGTCAACTAATTGAGGTAACAGATGCAACTATATGTGACAACAAGCAGTCATTTTCTTCTATGATTGCAAATCACTAGGTATCACAGAACAAGTCAATAAACAGTGCTACAATAAAACAATAAAACTTCACAACAATTAAAGCTAATAAGTGCATCTGTCAAAACTGCACAAGATACACTCAACCACAGCCACATCCATGTGCGTGGAAATAAGACATATACTCCCCTTATACCTCTTATACATTCGAAGTCCACCATCACACTACAAAAATACACCAAAAGTTAGTGCAACTGTACTAGTAAGATAAAGGTGATGGGAAGTTGAAAACAGACTAGAATAGGCAAGCATGCATGCTCAACAGTGTACCTAAAGCTATTCCCTTAAAATCACTCCTCGAAAGACCCAAGCTTTCACACCTATATCAAATCAAACATGTACTTAGGCTTTCCAACTCCCACTACATATACGTGAAGAAGCTTGCTCAAAGATACATTTCACTGAAATCAGATTTTAAATACATCAAAACACTTAGAAATTGTAGAGAAAAAGAGAAAAAAAAAACAAGGAGGAAGCATTGCCCAAATCATTCGAGTAGGCAACCCCAGAATTTCCACCAGAAGCAGTAGTAAACCATGAGGTAATTAACATTAGTCCTCATTTTTTTTTTAGTTACATGCTTCTATTATAAGTTCTAGTCACGAAATGAAAAAAAAAAAAGAGAATTGAAACTTAGAGCAAAATTTGAGAATTTATAAATTAGGACTTTCCCCCACAAAACAAAAACGAGCCAACATTTAATAGAAGTATAAAGCATGCAAAAGATTAAGATAATGAATTTCAAAAATTTTGGATTTACTTTTTACCTTCTGAACGAGATGGGAGTGGGTTTGTGGACACCTAATGAGGCACTACTCAGAGAAATAAAACATAAATGCTAACCACTATCTTCTCCACAGCTTCACATATCTTATCAACTTTAGCCTCAGAAAGTCCTTTGATTCCAGTCAAGTTCTGGTACTCAGAGAAATAACCTTTCAAATGTCTTGCGAATTTATAATAAGAAAATAGTAAGGTGGTGATCATTTATTCACCTTCTTAGTGTGCATCATCAAGCCATTACATGTATAGATCCCAGTATCCTGCAGCTTCTTCACATCTCCAACATTGATTCCATGAGATGTCACTACAAACAAAAATAGAATAGCTTTCAGAAACTATATCGAGCTTCTAACACATACCATATTACAACAGACAACAACTTTGTCAGAAAATTCAACTAAATCTACTGATTTTAGAAAGCATTTCTTAACATACTTTAGAAAGGTAACATGATAACTTGATTAGGTGACAAATCTACAATTAATTGTAAAGAGACTGTAGAATGTAGTACACTCAGAAATAGGCATGCATATACGCGCACTTTCAAGCATCCGGAAATAAAAATTCTGTTTCATAAAGATAAAAGATATATATATATATATATATATTATTCCAAATAGGACCAGGGAGCAATTCTGCTCAGTAAGAACTGAAACTAGAAAGCCAAATTTGTTACCATAATAACAAAAATATTCCACTTTCTTACACATACAGAGAGCATTTCTGCTTCACTAATATGCCCAACCTAGATTTTACCCAAGGGTTTGGTCTGTTCGGAACAAGACTATGGACTAGATAGGGTGCAGTAAAACATATTCCAACAATTACATTATGATTGCCGTTGAACTCTACGGGTTGACACAATTACAACCAACTCTAGTTTTAACCGTCTTCCAGACCTCATCAATGAATTCGAAAGTGTCAGTTCTTTAAAGCTATACAAACTTGTCAAATTCTCATAAACAAGTTCCCATACTGAGTTTTTTTGGGTTTGCTGAGTACAAATTGGTCGATTTTCAACATGCAAAATAATATAGCATCTGAACAGTTAAAATTAAGAAGCTCCCAACTGATTTGAATCTGAAGCACAACAAATGAAAAGGAGAATAAAAACACCTAAAATGAAAGGAAACTGCACCAGGAAACTGTGACATGAATCAAATTACCTGAACTGGTACTTCAAGTTTTGACCTCAATGTAGACCGACCTTTTCCCTCCTCTCCCTCTTCTAGTAGCTATCAGCCAAACAAGAATGAAGGATCAAAGACATAATACACCAGCTTATATAAGAAGCACTGTTAGATAGGTAATAGTAGTTCTCATCTAAGAAGCACTGGGATGAATACGATACGGGGACGAAAATACGTCCATTTCCAAAAACGTAGGATATGAATAAGTCAAAAATACGACAAAACACCCCAGATTTCTAGCAAACGAAATCTAACAAACCGTGCAAAAAATTAAAGCCATTGATGGTGGAAGATGCAACAGATTCAGGAAGCAGTACAATGACTATCGATTATTTGGTATTCGAGAGAGGGAGCAAACTGAGAGGAATTTAGGGAAAAAAAGAAAGAAAGAGAAGCACTGAAGACATACCTTGCTTGGGCGGCGACGGTGGCAGGGTAGGCGGCGGCGGCAAAAGCCCTCGATGGTTGCTGCTCTCTGCTGCCGAGAGAGAGAGTTTCGAGGGAAACTTCTGAGGGCGCGCGAGAGGTGATGGAGCGCCGGCGAATTCGCTGGGGAAGAAATGGCCGAGCTCCGGCTAAGGCTGGGAGTGGCTGGGTTCGCGGAATTGAAGAATTGAGATGGGAGGGCCGGATGGGAGTGGCTGGGTTCGCGGAATTGAAGAATTGAGGTGGGAGGGAAATTGAGGAGGGAGAATAAGGGTTTAGGAAAATAAACACGTTCATATAGATGACATTTTTTATTAATGTGTCATGTATATTAATTATAAACACACCCATAGATCACATTTTGATGATATTGTCATCTAAGTAATAGATACATGACATTATTTTAAAAAATGTCATGTATATGTTTAATCACACTTCATAGATCACATTATTTTTTCACAATGTCATCTATGCAAAAAAAGACGCTCATACATGACATTTTGTGAAAAAAATGTCATCTATGATGTGTCATGTATGTTTAAATTTCTAGTAGTGTGACCTGGTCTGCTTTCCAGCTTGGCAAGCATCACATATATGATCTTTATCATATACTTGATCTGGTAGTCCTTCCACTAACTTTTCTTTGGCAATCCTATTGATTGATTTAAAGTTTAGGTGGCTTAATCTCTTATGCCATAACCAGCTGGTTTCTGATACAGTCTTGGTGACTAAACAGGTCTCAATCTGGTTTGTCCATTGGACAATGTATAATCTATCCTGCAGTTTACCGGTAAGGAGTATCTCATCTCCTTCCTTATTCTTCACCAGACAGTTGTTAGTATAAAAAACAATCTGATTACCGTTAGCACAAAACTGACTTACAGAAAATAGATTGTGACTAAGACCCTCAACGTATGATACATTAGTGATAGTAGTCTTGCCAACTTTGATGTTTCCATACCCTCTGGTATATCCTTTTGAATTACATCCAAAGGTGACCTGGGGTCCTGGTTTTTCTATGTAATCTGATAGCAGGTTCTTATCACACGTCATGTGTTTTGAACAACCACTATCAATTATCCAGATTGCTCCTTTAGCTATCTTGCTTCTTCTTGCAGTCTTCTGATCTTGCATTTAATAAAACTTAGCTACCCTTCATCGTCTGGGTGCTTGATTATTAGCAAATGTTCCTTTTCGAATCCAGAACATTCTATGGTTAGGAACAAAAATATAACAGGTAATGGTTTTCCCATCATTGTCAACTTTAGATAGAGAATGAATTTCAGATGGATGATATCTCTCTATTTCCTCATTCTTCAATCCCTTCTTAACTGGTGCTGTCCTGTTGACATTTTTGTTTGGTTGTGTCCTGTTGACATTCTTGTTATGAGCATGATCTGATTTTGTGTAGTAAGCTGGTTGACCCTCTGTTTGTTTGAATCCAGTTTGTTTTACCATTATCTTATGCGGAAGACCTTTCTTGTTTTTCAAGTCTATTACTTGATCTGGTATCTGCTTCCTTTCTGGAACAAAGTTGATAGTTCCAGAGGATTTTCTTGAGTGACCTGGATATCCTAATCCAGATGTGCCCTTCTGCTGCATATTGATTAGCAGTTTAGCACGTTCATCACTCTTGTAGATCATCTCTTTTCCTTTCTTGATCTTCTCCTCAACAACATTGTTTCTAGTAATCAGATCCTTCACTTTTGAATTAAGTGAGTGGATCTCACTGTCTTTGTTCTTGATCTGTTCTTCCAGATCGTTGATTTTAGCAACGAATTGTGTGTTTGCTGAGCTCAAATTTTCCTCTGATTTCTTTAGTCTATCATTCTCTTCAACGACTTCTCTAAATAGCCTTTTAATGCTTGAATAACTTTTGAACATCTCGTTTACTTCATCCCATGAGTATTCTGCTTCATCTTCATTTTCCTGTTCCAGATCGTTATTATTTGAGGAATTTGAAGAGCAAGAATTTACCTCAACTTCATCTAGGCCGTTGTCTAGTCCCACGTAGCATTAATTCCAACTTTCTTCATCTTCAGCGATGAAGGCTTCATAATTTTCTGATGAGCTATCTGAGAAATGACTCGAGCTGCTTGAATTCTGTTCAGCTATCATGGCCTTGCGCTCATATTTGAGCTTATGATCTCTTTTAGCTCTCAGTTCTTCTCTTTGACTTCATGACAAATTAGGACAATCTGTTTTGAAGTGACCTGTTCTGCCACATCCAAAGCAAGTGTAATCTGTAGAGCTAGAGGTCTTTGTTGTTTTAGCAGTCTGCTTCTTGGATTCATTCTTGTCATCAGATCGATCGTTGTCATGCTTCTTATAGAAGTTTTTCTTATTATCCTTGTAGAAGCGTCTGTATTTCTTCGATCTGGTCTCCATTTTGTCCATTCGTTTGGCGATCATTGCGAACTCATTTAAGAGTTTGTCATAGCCTTTCTCTTCATCTGGAGTAGTAGGCTCAGAAGGATCATTAGGTGTGCTCTTCGCCTTGAAGGCTACCTCTTTATCCTTCTTTGAGCTGCTTTCTGTCTTTTTGGACAGATGTTCTGGTCCTCGAATTCTTTGAATGTCACATTCATGACCCTCAAGATGATCAAATAGTGCTTCAGTGGACAGATCATTAAAATCTGCACGGAGAGGTTGCATTGCAGCATAGATCTCCAAGCTTGGTGGAAGAGCTCTTAGTACTTTCATGTTCTTCTCCCTTTGAGTATACTTGTTCTTATTGAACGCAGAAATCTCAAGGAGAGTGCTAGTAAATCTCAACTTCATTTGTTCTATTGTTTCGCCTGGTTTCATTTTGAATTCATCGTACTTATTGCAGGCTAGAGACAATTTTTTCTCTATCATCACTTCGGATCCTAGACACAAGTCTCTTAGGGCTTCCCACATCTCTTTGGCAGTATCCAAATCTTGGATTTTAGCCAGATGTACTCCTTTGACTGTGCTAGAGATAATCCCTTTAGCAAAATCATCTAGGTTCGCTTCACGACGTTCTTCTGCTGTGTATTCTCTGGGATCTTTTGGAACAATCTGTGTTGTGACGCCAGTTGCGTTGGTTACCGTTGCTTCTTCAGTGATCTGCAGTGGACCTTCTTCTATGACTTTCCACATCAGATAGTGATGGGCTTTGAGTGCCATCTTGATCCTGAAGCTCCATTCTCTATAGCCTTGAATGGAAAATTCTTCGCAAGCCCTGACAACAGATGACTCCATAGCAGATAGTATGCACGTGAATGAAAAAGGTTTTCCTAGATCTATTCAAGTTGACCACGCAGGTTTTATCCCTGTGAAACAAAACAATGGTCGTTTGAACCACTACTCGGATACCACTTGTTGGTCCCGAAAGAGGAAAGTTTGGTGTATGGGGGGGGGAATACACCAAATACTAACTTTTCAGTTTACTTGCCAATTAATCAGAGAGTTCAAGCTATTTTGTATAAGAAATTGCTCGGCAGTGACTAGACAGATCGATGTGCAGATCGATAGCAGATTTAGTCCAAACAGATTACTCTCTTAGTGAGAACACTTAGCTAATAATAAGAGTGATCTTATTACTTTCTGAGTGTTGAGTGAGTGCGGAATAATGGTGGATTAATGGTTGCTCTTGTTTTGGAAAACCTTAAGAAGTTAATCAGATCGATTAAGCAAATTGATTAAGAATGCAGATTAAACAACAGAAATGAAATATGCACGAATGTAAAGCACACAGTTGTTTAACGTGGTTCGGGAAATCCCTACGTCCACGATCTAGTCAAATCTAGACCAGATTATCCATTACTAGGATACTCTGCTTCTTTATACAAGAACGAGTCACAAGTATCAATCACAGCTAGAGAGATACTTATGCACGAAATAAGGGTCGTGTCCCTTTACAACAGATTACCTCTACGTTACCACTAGAAACCTACTAGCTAGCAAGGTGATCTGCTTCTTCTCGACAAGACAGACTTCAATCGAGATGGGTTGGTGTGATGTAGAATCACAGTTCTTGAAGCTCTAAGTCTGGAACTATGAAAGCTTGTAAGTTTAATTCAATGTAGCGCGTGTGTATCTTGTATCTCCAGATTTTGAACTTCAAGTTTATATAGGCATTGAATTGAAAATTCTAGCCGTTTTGTTGATTGGCGTGTGATTGATGGAATATTGCCAATCAATGATTGTCAATCATATCACTTCTTGCCTTGTAAAACCGTTGACTCAATCTTCATGATATGGAAAGTAGATTGCTAACGATCTCTTTCCTTCTATGTGTTAACCGTAGATCTTCTTTCCTATCCCAGTTGGATGGACTTTAAATCTTGACATGACAAGAGCATATGATGTGTAGGATGATGTCAGCTGGTGGATTGATGACTCAATCATTCTGGTTCCTTACTGTAGGCATCGATCTGGTCACTGTCAGTTAAAGCAGATCGATTCCTTTTGGAGTGAAATCTTGACCTTCATCCTATACTAAGTTTAGATGACTTCTATAGGAGCATTTCCTTTACATATCAAGTCATCTCCTAATCTGTTCCATAACAGAGTACACTTTATATTTAGTGATCTGTTTTACACGTAGAACAGTTTAAGACTCTAAGATAACTAAGTGTATTTTGAAAGACCATCATCAAAACTAAATTACGTGGGGTTCCTAACAATTTCCCCCTTTTTGATGATGTCAAAACCACACTTTAAAGTAAAACCCAATCATCTTCAAGCAGATCAAGTCAACCAATAAAGAGGAAGAAAAGATCTGGATCTGGCTGGTTCTCATCTGCTCCTATCAAGTCAAAAAAGACAAAATAAGGAGAGACCAGCTGGGTCCCAGATAACTTGAAGAATGGTTGGGAGGGGTTGAAATAGGGCTTCATTATGTGTCGCTACTTCATCAGAGAGCCTGCATATTGCGAGGGCACCCAAATGAAGATTTCAACCTATACTTAGACATGAACGATGCCAAAGACTTGGTGCAAGCGATTAGAGAAGCAGCTGCAAAAGCCCAGGTCACCATCACTGCCCCAGAGAGGGAATTCAGAGAATGTCCTGAAATTCCTGACACCAAGCTTCCTGATAAGACCTATCTGCTCAATTTCATAAACCAACTTGCTGAGAACAGAGGCTACAAAATAGACGCTAAGGATCCAGATTATATAAGAGTCAGAGAAGGGGTGTATGAGAACGTGCAGCTAATCTCTGACGAGACAAGGGCCAAGATGAAGAAACAACATGAAGAGAGGAGGAAGAGCAGATAGCAACTCACTTTCATATCTTTTACTATCTGTAATTCCTATTTTTGATGATCTGTAAACTCTTATTTGCATCTTATCAATGAAGATCATTTTAAGTTTCTGATGACAACTTCTTATTGTCCAGAACATATACAAACTATTTTTAATCGTTATAACCTAATAACGAAAACTAATCAATCTGACTATCAAACTAGATCACTCTTAATAAGTTATTAAGATATATTTGTAAAGTGTAGTTTCGACATCATCAAAAAGGGAGAAATTGTTGGGAACCCTAAAGTATTTTAGTTTTGATGATGATCTCTCGAAACACACTTAGTTCTTTTAGAGTTAAACTGTTCTACGTGTTAACAGATCACTACATGTAAAGTGAATTCTGATAGAGAACAGGTTAGGAGATGACTTAGCATGTAAATGAATTATTCCTATAGAATTCATTTATATAAATAGTATAGGATGAAGGGCAAGAATTCACGCTAAGAAGAAATCGATCTGCTGTAACAGACAGCGACCAGATCACCAACCTGATTGATGATCACAGCGAAGCACCAGATCGATAAAGTCATCAAACCACTAGATGACATCATCCTACACATCATACCCTCTTGCCACGTCAAAATTGAAGCCCATCCAACAGGGTTTGGGAAGAGAATCTACGATTGACACAAGGAAGGAAAGTAACCGTTAGTGATCTGCCTTCCATACTTAGAAGATTGAGTCAACGTTTCTACAAGGCAAGAACAGATATGATGGATATCATTGATTGGCAATCTACAATCAATCTCACGCCAATCAACAACAGCTAGAATTTTAAAATTCAAAGCCTATATTGACAACATACTCTCAAAGAATTCAATCTCTAAACCAGACTAAGAGCTTTTAACAACTTGTGATTCTACATCACACCAACCCAACCTCGATTCAAGTATGTCTTATCGAGAGAAAGGAGATCACCCTGCTAGCTAGTAGTTTTCTAGTGGTAACGTAGAGGTAATCTGTTGTAAAGGGACACGACCCTTACTTCGAGCATAAGTATCTCTCTAGCTTTGATTGATACTTGTGACTCGTTCTCCACGAGTATAAAGAAGCAGAGTATCCTAGTAGTGGATAATCTGGTCTAGTTTTGACCAGATCGTGGACGTAGGGATTTCCCGAATCAAGTTAAACAACTGTGTTCTTTATATTTCTACATCTTTACTTTCAGTTGTTTATTATTCTAACCTTCTGCACTATCATACAATCTGTATCTCAATAAATCAGCTTAACGATCTGATTAATCCTTAAGGTTTTCTAAACAAGAGCATTAACTAAATCCACCATATTTCCGCACACACAATACTTAGAAAGTAATAAGATCACTCTTATTATTGTCTAAGTGTCTTCACTAGAGAGCAATCTGTTTGGACTAATCTCGTATCGATTTGCTGATCATCTGGTTAGTCATCTGCCGAGCAATTTCTTATTTAAAGAATAGCTTGAACTCTCTAGTAAACTGAAAAGTTGTATTTGGTGTATTCCTCCCCCCCCCCCATACAACAAACCTTGCTCTTTCGGGAGCAACAAGAAGAAAGATTCAAGATGCTTTGTGGAAACTAGGACTGCTAAATCTGGAAGAGAGGACTAGCAGACATAGAACAGATCAAGAAAAATATTTAGAACTAGATTGATATAGTCCAGATTAATGACGAACAGATCATGTAAAATTCCAACTGGGAATTGACATCAGATCATCAAAGTGCAAGTTAATGATCAAACAGATTGATTAAATTCCAACCGGGAATTATCAACAGATCATCACTCAAGATCGATGTCCAAGATCTAAAAGAGTATAAACAGATCAATAGCAGTGACAACAGATCGTTATTAAGGAGATTGACTACAATAGATGACTAGAAGCCACGTGAAAATTAAAACATTTAATTATCACGTCTCTTAGTCAAGGGGGAATGTCAGCTGAATAAATCTAGATACGGCGATTATATCATTTATAATCATAGCCTATATGTCTAAATTCTGACATTATATACCTAATCCTTTATTCTTGTGATGATTAGTACTGTGTTTGGGAAGTGTGATCTCAAAGATATTTACCATATCAAGAAAAAGGAAGCAATTTGACGGCTCAAACCAACACGCGCCACACTGCAACCCTTATATCAAAAGCGCGTGTATCAAACGCAGAGTAGAGGCAGTAATAGACTGCAAGTCTATAATTCAGAAAAGCGGGAAAGTAAAAAGGGAAGAATAAATCAAAATCCTTAATCTTATTTTCTTTTAATCTCCACCGTTTATTATCTTCGTATATATATATGTATTAAACTGTTTGACTACCACCTACATTCTTCTTCTTCGACAAACACTTAGCAAATCTTTCTCCATTCCAAACTCTCTCAAAATCTTCACAAACCTATCTATCAAAATGGCTCCAAAATCATCTTTGTTTCTTGAGCAAGTGAAATTTCTGAATCAATACATTCATCAAGATCTATATGCCATTCTTGACACCTACGGCTTCCACAAACTGGACAAGGCTTTTGCCCTTGTTAAACGCTGCAAAGGTTTCCTTTTTATGAGTTTTCTTTTAAACTATTTTGTACATCTTGAATGCTCTGAAACTCCTTAAACCCGTAATGAAAAATAAGTTTTATCCATTAGCATGCATATGTGAACATATATTGAAGCGTGGTACTTGATATTCCGTATTGCGTAAACTGCTTTTGAGCACTCATACTTCATTGATGGAAGAATGGTGTTCATCTATATTGTTTAAATATTGTTGTTGGATTTCATAATATTATCACCTCGCACCCTCTTCAATTTCTGCCAAAGGAAGTGGCAACCTTCTATCTCTCATGGCAAGGAGAGAAAGATAGGAATGAAGCTACTGTTCGAGTCAGCAAGGGGAGCACTATTAGCAATACAACATACAACGTGCTGAATATCATAGATGAAGTCTACAAACTGAGGGATGAAAGTCTCACCCTTGGAGAAATCACTAACGAGCAACTACAAGAAGCAATAGAGATGGTGATGGTAGTGCCCATCCATTATACGAACAGGATGTTCAACAGGGGACTACTTGCGCCAGAATTCAAGATCATATTCGAATTCGTTCAAAGAATTTTTATGAATCATAACGGTTCCTACGACCAAGTCACCCCAGAAAAGTTCAAAATCTTTGCTGCTGTTGTACTGAATCTGCCAGTTAACTGGAGCAGAATTCTCTTCGATCTATCGGTAAAGGAGGCCAAGATTATCACGTTCGTAAAAGGAGCAAGTCCAGGCGTTGAAGTGAAGAGAAGTAGTCTGCGACACTCCACCAAGATCAGCTACATGCTGGAAACCTTTTTCAAACAACACAAGTGGGATACCGTGATTGAGTTCAATGACAGACTGCGATTCCCCAAAGACCAACACCAGCTCGAAATGTCCATAGGAATCACGTCAAATCTGGTAGCCAAAACCACAGATCCCGTACATATGAATGCTCTGATGGAGATGGGAAGCTCGAATCCAATCTGGATTCCCCCATTTGCCCCTGCAGAAAAATCCACCAAGACAAGAGTTACAAAAGAAAAGCCAGTTGAAAGGACCCCTTCCAAGAGAGTAACCAAGAGAGCCAGCTCAGTAGACACTGACGTTTCCACAGCAGCTCAACAGCCAAAACACAAGAGGAGGAAACTACAGAAACTCTCAGAACAAGTGGCAGAGGTCCAGGCTCAAGAATCAGTTCCTACAGATATACCCATCCCTCAACAGGAGATAGAGGTTGAGGATGATATTTTGATTAGTGGTGCACCAGAGGAAGTGGCTCCAATCTCCTCTTTTAATCCCACTCAAGACAAAGACTACTCACCAGCTCATACAGCCAACCCATCATCTGCTGAACAACTAGAGCAGATTGATGAAGAGGAAGAAGGTGAAGATGAATCCTCTGATGAGGATGTGGAGAAGAAAAAGGCAGAAACAATAGTGAAACTGCTAGAAGCTGAAGCAGATCACTCGGTTCTAAAATCATTTCCAGGCATACAACTGACCCCATAGAGCTACGACGCCGCAAAATGACTGAAACTATTGCTGTTCATTAAGGACAAATAATTCTATGTCCTCGACGCTCTGCTCAAGACCAGATCGATTGACATGCTCAAAGCAGAGGAAGCCACATTTTTTAACATCTTTGAAGTCTCCTCTGTTGCAGAGTTGAGAGAAACTTACACTACAAAAAAAACTTAAAACTGGCGACGGAATTCACGACGGAATCGTGTTCCGTCGTCCTCTGGCAACGGACTGACGACGGACTTTAACAAATACCTCTAACGACGGACTGGCGACGGACTAGCGACCGTTTTTTTGGCTCGTAAGATGGTGCCAATGTGGACGACGGACCAGTCCGTCGTCCTAGTGTTTCGTCGTGAGATCCGTCGTTAACAATTTATTTATTTATTTAATTAATTTTATAGTGGACGACAGATTGGTTCGTCGCCCAGTCCGTTGTCCTGCCCTATTAATCAGGCAGAACACCCTTTCGCGAAACAGAACACCCACGCACCAGTTTTAAATATTTTCTCCGGTGATTTCCTCCTCTCCGGCGAAATCGAACCTCCTTCCACCAAGGTATGTACATTTTGCCCTTTTCCCTTCCCCTATCTTTATCTATCTTGATTTCTCAATTTGGATCCATTTAAAATCATTGCCGGAGTAGAAATTCCCCTCGACGTCACCTACTCCGCCCCTGGAAACCTGCTCTGTCGCTGGAAACCTGCTCTGCCGCCGCTGCTGCTCCAGGTATGTATTTTAATTTTTTTTTTTTGAATTATTTGATAATTTGTATGAGTTATTTAGTGAGATAATTGTGGTTAATTGATATATATATATATATATATATATATATATGTGATTATTGTTTGAATTTGTATTAGTTTGATAATTAGTGTATTAGTATTAGTGTGATAATTTGATAATTAGTATATTTGTATTAGTTTGAATTGATTATTTAGTTAATTGTTATTTAAATTAGTTAATTGTTAAATTTGTTTTAATTTTTGCTAATTGTTTGATAATTGTGGTGTTAGTGTTAAATAAAATTATTGTTAATTGATTGTTAATTAATTAGTATAAGTTTAAATAAATTATTTACTTCTTTACTTAGTTTAATTATTTAAGTATTTTAATTACTTTAGTTAATTGACTAATTTGAATAATTTTTCTAATTATTGTAATTAATCTAAAACAAATTAGTTTAGTTAGTGTTAGTGTTATGGATAATTGACTAATTTGTCTGCTTGATGTAAATTAGTA
Source organism: Leonotis leonurus (assembly GCA_026898415.1). Lineage (NCBI taxonomy): Eukaryota > Viridiplantae > Streptophyta > Magnoliopsida > Lamiales > Lamiaceae > Leonotis > Leonotis leonurus. Next base: position 15,968 of record JAPKLX010000779.1, read on the forward strand.
TATCTTAGTTTAAATTCTTAATTAATAAGGGCGGGACTTGTTAAGTAGTATTATAGTTTGTTAATTGAGCGTTAGTTTATTAATTATATGTTTAAATTGTTTAATTAGGATTTATTTAATTACTCCTGTCGCCTCCCGACTCCCCTCTCAGCCTTTCCGAGCCGCCTTCTGCTGCTCCGGCGTTCTCTACTTTGGTGAAAGGTAATTAAATTATAATAATGTACTTATTTAATTACTTAGGTTAATTATATGTAAATAATTAGGTAATTAAATATAATGAGATGCACGAGTTGTTGTTATGTTTTGATAATATATATTTATATGACATGCATGTTGGGATAGTTTGATGACCTTAGCTGACTTGGTTAGATTAGACACAATTACTTATGTAGTTTAAATAATATCGGGGGTAAAAATCTTGATTGTAACATGTAACCCTTATTAATGACCGAAATGATCGTGATCTCCAAATGCGTAGCATCAAACAATCTAAGCATCATCATGTAATTCATAAATGCAAATCAATGACGTACAAAACATTTTAAACGTAAGGATATTCCCTCTCTCTATTAAAGTCCAAATAATTTACCAATACATTATCGCCCTTTATTCAACTCCAAAATTCAATTTCTGTACTGAATTTCAAATGATTCAACTTCTCTATTGAACTCCAAATGATTCAACTTCTCTATTGAA
>JAPKLX010000779.1:19663-45531 GCA_026898415.1 Leonotis leonurus
TTTTCCACTTGCAGGAACAACGGGCCGTGCTGGAAAACGAGACATTATGCACAGGTATGCTTATACTACGGTACCAACAGTCATTGTTTTCTTCGCTTGTAATCACGACTCGTCCCTGAAAATATGATGGATGGACATGAAATGTAGGTTGAAGAGCTTCGAGGCCTTTGATCGATGAAGAAGTTTGGTGATTTTGGGCATGGTGATTCAAACTTCTACTGCTTTGGGTCCGTGTACTAGTTTAAGTTATATTAGTTAAGGTGGATTGAAATATTAACCCAAACTTTTTCGTATTTTGTCATTTTTATTTTCATTTCCGTGTACGAAATTGAATATTAGACAATTAATGCATATAAATATTTTTAGTGCGTGTATGAATTCTCTATTTGGCATTGTTTTATTTTGTAAAATATATTGATGAAACCAAAATTATTAAATACAGGTTAATTAATGAAAAAATACGAAAATGGTTAAATTTATCAGATTATAGATGACATTAAATTAATGTCATCTTATGAATTATAGATGACATTCTAAAAAAGTCATGTATTGCACCCAAATCTGTCAACTTCTCGCGCATAAATGACATTTTTTACTTATAGATGACATTAAATTACTGTCATCTTATGAATTATAGATGACATTCTGAAAAAGTCATGTATTGCACCAAAATGTGTCAACTTCTCGCTTATAAATGACATTTTTTGTTATAGATGACATTAAATTACTGTCATCTTATGTATTATAGATGACATTATGATGTCGTGTCATCTTTTAATAATATAATGTCATCTATGAGCGCATACATCACACTTTTTCAGTGTCATCTATGAGCGACGAATAGATGAGACAGGCATATTTGACAGTTTTTTACCCTCATAGATGACGCTAATTTAATGTCATCTATGAGCGTTTTTCTAGTAGTGTCATCCTTCAAAAGTAAAACAGCTCATTCAACATCAAGTGTACTAGAGCTGTTACATCTTGACCTATTTGGACCAGTCAAACCTCTAAGCATAAATGGGAGAAAATACACCCTAGTAATCATAGATGATTACTCAAGATTCACTTGGGTCATCTTTCTATTGAAGAAGAAAGAGACTCTAGACAAACTCCCTGATTTTCTACACAAAATCACCAAACAGAAGGAGTTGAGTATAACCACCATCAGATCAGATCGAGGAACAGAATTTCTTAACCAGAAAATTGAAGCATACTGCAACAAGATGGGAATAACTCATCAAACATCTGCTGCTCGAACTCCTGAACAGAATGGGGTTGTAGAAAGGAGAAACAGATCCTTAAAAGAAGCAACTCGCACAATGCTTAATGCAACCAACCTACCGAAGAAATTCTGGGCTGAAGCCATATACACAGCCTGCTATGGAAAGACACCATATGAGATCTGGAACAACAGAAAGCCTAAGATTTCTTACTTTCGTACCTTTGGGTGTTTGTGTTACATACACAATAATGGGAAGTCTAAATTAAGGACTTTTGATAGCAAATCTGACCCCGGAATATTCTTAGGATATTCTGATGTTAGTAAAGCATATCGAGTCTACAATAAGAAATCTCATATTGTGGAGGTAACACCTCACGTTGTGTTTGATGAGTTTATTATTGAGTACAGGTCATTAGATGAAGAACAAACAGAAAACCAGATGACTACAAGAAGGATGAATGAAATACGTCTTGAAGACATTCTAATCTGGAATTCTAAAAGAGTTGATGAAGAAATTGATACTCCACCTGCTGCTGAGGAAACCATACAGCAAGGAGGAACAATTCAAATTAATCTGGATGAGAACAGATTGCCAACAGAAAGCAGTGAAACAGTCATTGCTGATGATGAGCAAGCTGGAAATCAAGATCCAGAGGCAGAACCAGATGAGAATCAATTCCAAACTTCATCAACAGCACATCCTGAATTTGAGGAACCAACTGATCAACCTGATCCTGTGATATCCGATGAAGAAATGACCACGAGAAGGAGATGGATACAAGACCATCCACCAGAACAGATCGTTGGGAACCCATCAGATCGTGTAAAGACCAGAAGAATGCATGGAGAAAGTGCTTTGCTAAGCTGCTATCTCTCTCGCATAAAGCCATCTGATGCTTATGAAGAACTTCAAGATGCAGACTGGATAACAGCAATGCAAGAAGAACTCAATGAGTTCAAAAGGAATGAAGTCTGGTATCTCGTAGACAGACCCAAACACCAAGGTGTAATTGGTGTACAATGGGTGTTCAAAAATAAACGAGATGAGAATGGTGAAGTAGTCAGAAACAAGGCCAGATTGGTAGCTAAAGGCTATAATCAACAAGAAGGTATTGATTTTGATGAAACATTTGCACCTGTAGCCAGATTAGAAGCAATAAGGCTATTCCTAGCATATGCTGCTCATAAACGGTTCAAGGTATACCAGATGGATGTCAAAAGTGCTTTTCTCAATGGTATCCTTGAAGAAGAAGTATATGTGAAACAGCCACCTGGATTTGAAGAAGCAGATCCAGATCAGAAAGTATACAGACTGGCTAAGGCAGTCTATGGTCTAAAACAAGCCCCTAGAGCCTGGTATGAGACCTTATCAACTTTCCTACTAGAATCTGGATTCAGAAGAGGATCTGTTGACAAGACTTTGTTTATCATCAAAGTCAAAGAAAACATTCTCTTAGTCCAGATCTATGTAGATGATATCATTTTTGGATCTCAATCTACCTATCTGTGTGACAAATTTGCTGAACTTATGAAAAATAAGTACCAAATGTCCATGATGGGAGAAATGAGTTTCTTCTTAGGTTTGCAGGTCAAGCAGCTACCAGATGGTATCTTTATTAATCTGACAAAATACATCAACGATCTGCTGACCAAATTTGGGTTAAAAGACAGTAACCCAGTGAAAATCCCAATGCAGACCAATGGGAAAATTGATCCAGATAATATCACTCAATACAGAGGGATCATAGGCTCACTATTATATCTAACTGCCAGTCGACCTGACATTACATTTGCAGTAGGTGTAAGTGCAAGATATCAAGCAAATCCCAAAGAGTCTTACACGGAAGCAGCTAAAAAGATATTAAGATATCTCAAGGGAACAGCCCATGTAGGATTATGGTATCCATGTGAAGACAACTTTGAGCTTACTGGATACACAGATGTTGGTCCCGAAAGAGCAAGGTTTGGTGTATAGGGGGGGGGGAATACACCAAATACAAACTTTTCAGTTTACTTGACAAGTTGTGAGAGAGTTCAAGCTATTCTGTAGAAGAAATTGCTCGAAGATGACTAGACAGATCGATAGCAGTTTAGTCCAACCAGATTACTCTCTTAGTGTAAACACTTAGCTAATAATAAGAGTGATCTTATTACTTTCTGAGTGTTGAGTGAGTGCGGAATAATGGTGGATTAGTGATTGCTCTTGTTTAGAAAACCTTAGTAATAATCCAGAATGTTAAGAAGATTGATTGAGATGCAAATGGATGATAGTGCAGAGAGTTAGAATAATAAACAACTGAGAAAATAAAGACTGCAGGAATGTAAAGCAAACAGTTGTTTAACGTGGTTCGGGAAATCCCTACGTCCACGATCTGATCACAACTAGACCAGATTATCCACTACTAGGATACTCCGCTTCTTTATACTCGTGGAGAACGAGTCACAAGTACCAGTCAAAACTAGATAGATACTTATGCACGAATTAAGGGTCGTGTCCCTTTACAACAGATTACCTCTACGTTACCACTAGAAAACTACTAGCTAGCAGGGTGATCTCCTTTCTCTCGATAAGACAGACTTGAATCGAGGTGGTTGGTGTGATATAGAATCACAGAGTGTTGAAGCTCTAAGTCTGGATAGCAGATTGCTTGAAAGAATGACAACAGTATAGTTTGCGCGTGTTCTCTCTATTACTTCTCCAGATCTCTAACTTCAACTACATAGGCATTGAATATAAAATTATAGCCGTTTGTTGATTGACGTGAGATAGATGGTATATTGCCAATCAATGGTTTCCATTATATCTGTTCTTGCCATATAGGAAAGGTTGACTCAATCTTTGAGTTATGGAAAGCAGATTGCTAACGGTCTCTTTCCTTCTATGTGTTAACCGATGATCTTCTTTCCAATCCCAGTTGGATGGACTTTGATCTTGACGTGGCAAGAGTATATGATGTGTAGGATGATGTCAGCTGGTGGATTGATGACTCAATCGTTCTGGTTCATCGCTGTAGGCATCGATCTGGTCTCTGTCTGTTACAGCAGATCGATTCCTCTTTGGCGTGAAATCTTGACTTTCATCTTATTCTAAGTTGAGATTGACTTCTATAGGAATTTTCCTTTACATTTCAAGTCATCTCCTAATCTGTTCCATAACAGGATTCACTTTTTCTCTAGTGATCTGTTTTACATGTAGAACATTTTAAGCTATAAAACACCCAAGTGTGTTTCGAAAGACCATCATCAAAACTAAATATCTTTAGGGTTCCCAACAATTTCCCCCTTTTTGATGATGTCGAAACCACACTTTACAATAATGTCCTATCATCTCTTAAAGGGCGATCTGTTCTGATAGTCAGATTGATGTTTGTACGTTATTAAGTTTATAACGTTTTAGGACATTTTATATGTGTTCTGGACAATAGAGTGTTGTCATCAGAAACTCAGACAGATTTCATATATATATAAGGGCAATAAGAGTTTACAGATTGTCATCACAAGAATAAGAAATGCAGATCATAAAGATAAAAAGGTTATAGCTATCTGCTTTTTCTTCTCTCTTCTTGTTGCTTTTTCATTTTTGCTCTGGTCTCGTCTGAGATGAGCTGCACACTCTCATAAATCCCTTCTCTAATCCTTATGTAGTCCGGGTCTTCTGCATCCACCTTGTACCCTATGTTCTCTGCTAGCTGGTTGATGAAGGTGAGCAGAAAGGTTTTGTCCGGTAGATCAGTCCCTGGAATGGTGGGGCATGATCTGTATTCTTTCTCGGGCGCAGTGATCTGGACGTTTGCTTGGGCAGCAGCCTTCCTTATTTCTTCTACCAGATCACTGGCGTCGTTTAGGTCTAGGTACCGGTTGAATGCCTCATTTGGAGATCCATCCATGTATGCAGGTTCCTTCAAAAAGTATCTACACAGAACGAAGGCATTCTTGAGTCCTTCCCAACCCTCTCTTAAGTGAGCTGGAACCCAGTTGGTCTGTCCAGATGATCTGAGGTGAGCAGTTGGCTAACTGAATCCAGTTCTTTTCTTCTTTTTCTGGGTTTGGCTCGATCTGGTGGATGATTTGGACTTTTGAGTGTGAGTAGATGGAGAGCTGAGGGCTGGTTGTGATGTGATCTGCTGCTCCGGTTGAGCTATCTCCTTTCCTTTCTCTTTTGCAGCAGCAGCAGATGGCTTTGTTTTCTTCCCAGTCCCTTCCCCCTTTTCGACATCAGCAACAACAATGTTGATAAGTGTCCGGATGGAAGAGATCTCTTCCTTCAATGCATTGATCTCTTTGTCGGTCTCCACCTTCTGTGTGAGCAGTGATGTGATGTTGAGGTTGGAATCATCAATCTGCTTTTGAAAGGATTTTGAAATGTTGGACAGTTCGGCTGTGTGGCGCTCTACATCTTCTTGGACAATCCCGGAATCGTTGAAATATGTGTCAATCATTGTTTTTGTGGGATAGCGTAGTTCGCTTAACTTTCTTTCAACAAAATTCTTCCCATCTGCCTCAAACTGTCGGAACATGGTTTTGGTGTGTGAGATTGCTTCCTTCAGAATATCTGCGGTTATGCCATCTGTCTGGTCCTTCACGATGGCATGCACCATGTCCTTTTCTTTCTCAGCGAAGGCAGTGATAATCTTGTATATCTCCTTTACCTTAAGCTCTGTATTGAACAAACTCTGATCGATCTAGGCTTTCCTTTCTTCGGCAGCAGCTCGATCATCGACCAATTTCTTGCTGATCTCTTCAATTTTTAGTCTGCATATCCTCCTCAAATCAGAGTCAACTTGATCGACATGAGTCTTCAAGTGGTCGTTGAACTTTGTGAGTATGCGTATGGCTTCATCTTGAACGGTGGAGAGCGTCCCGTACATGTACTTGTCAACATTCTGGGAGATGAGATCTCTGATTTGTGTGTGGGACAGTGATTGATGTTGATCCATCAGTATGTCTTCTAAGGTATATGTCTGCACATAGACACCAAGTGCATCTGCAGCAGCAGGGGTGTAGATGTCGTTTGTGAGTTCCCCTCCGACATTTTGTCCAACAAGCTCATCCTCTGCTTGGCTGCTCACTGCATTGGGGATTTCAGAAGGTGTGACTGGTTCCCCCTCAGTAGGTGCGGTGGCCTGCTTTTCACTTTCAGCCATTGGCTGATCTATCTCAGTTGCTGGGATAGCTTCACCCTGTTGGTGAGTATCAGCTTGAGCTGCTTCAACTGCTTCTTCCATAACCTCTTCATTGACAATCTCCTCATCAATGTTGTTATAAAAGTCCAGCATGTTGGCTTTCTCATAAACAGATCGCAGATCGATCTTGAGTTCATCAGCTTCAAATTTAGCCATCCCAAGTATGTCTGGCTGGTAGGATTCTCTTAACTCAGAAATTGATGCAACAGTGAAGATCTTGAGTAGGGTTGCTTCTTCGATCTTTAGTGCATGGATGGATCTGGTGCAGAGCAAGGCATCCAGAACGTAGAATTCTTTATCTTTCACCAGCAAAAGAAACTTGAGCCTCTTGGCTATGTCATAAGTTTCTGGGGTAAGCTGGATCCCCGGAAAAGTTCTGAGCACAGAGTGATCTGCCTCCGTCTCCATCATTTTCACAACAGTTTCTGCTTTCTTCAACTCCTCCTCTTCATCAGTGGATGTCTCTTCTTCCTCAGCTTCCTCATCAATCTGCTCAAGGGGTTCAACAGATGATGGGCTGGTAGAATGTGCGGGTGAAAAATCCTTGGTTTGATCAGGGTTCAAGGATGAAATGGGGGCCACATCTTCAGGTGAACCACCCATCACAATTTCTTCTTCCTCAACCTCCTGTTGAGGGAGAACATTTTCTGCAGCAGCAGGCACTTCATTCTGGACTTCATTGGTTATTTTATGAAGTCATCTATGTTTTGTTTTCGGTGGCTGGGCTGCTGTGGATGTATCTGTGTCGATGGAGCTCGCCCTTCTGGTGACTCTTTTGGTGGGAGTTCTTTCAACTGGTTTCTCCTTGGTAACCTTGGACTTTGTGGATTTTTCAGCTGGTGCGAATGGTGGTATCCAGATGGGATTGGAGTTTCCCATCTCAGTCAGAGCGTTCGCAATAACAGGGTCTTTTACCCTTGCTAGCAAGTTGGCAGAGATGCCCATTCACATCTTAATTTGATGTTGATCTTTGGGAAAGTGCAGTCTGGTGTTAAACTCAACAACTGTATCCCACTGGTGTTGAGGGTAGAAAGACTCGAGCATAAAGCTGATTTTTGTAGAATGTCTTAGAGTGCTCTTTTTTACTTCGATGCCAGGGGAACCACTTTTCACAAACAAGATCATCTTGGCCTCCTTTGCCAAGAGATCAAACAAAATCCTGCTCCAGTTCACTGGCAGGTTGAGAACCACTGCTGCTAGGATCCTGAACTTTTCAGGGGTGACCTGGTCGTAGGATCCATTGTGATTGAGAAAAATTCGCTGTACGAATTCAAATAAAATTCTGAATTCTGGCGCGAGAAGAGCACGTGTGAACATCCTGTTGGTGTACTGGATGGGTATTATCATCACTATCTCCACAGCCTCTTGCAGCTATTCTGCAGTGATTTCCCCAAGGTCAAGACCTTCATCTTTCACTTTGTAAGCGTCGTTGATGATGTTGATGACATTGTACGAGGTGTTGCTAATAGTGTTCCCTTTACTCACCCTGATGGTTGCCTCGTCTCCACCCCTCTCTCCCTGCCATGAGAGGTAGAAGGCAGCAACATCCTTGGGTAGGAAATGACCGGGGTGTGAAGTAATAATGTTGTGAAAACCTACAAGAAGCATAATAGAGCATATGTGAGCACTATTCTTCCATCAGTGAAGTATAAGTGCCCAAAACAGTTTATGCAGGCTAGTAATCGATATTACAGTAATCACAAGTAAATATATGCGCAAATGAATAAAAGCAGTTTGTCAAAAACAGATTTAAAAGAGAATATAAGACAAACAAGAACAACAGCAAAAGAAAATATAAACGAGAAACCTTTGCATTGGCGAACAAGGTCAAAAGCTTTGTCTAGTTTATGAAACCCGAAGGTGTCAAGAACCGTGAAAAGGTCTTGGTGTATGTAAGGTTTCAGAAAACTTGCTTGCTCGAGAAAAACAGATGATTTGGGTGCCATTTTTGCAAAGAAGAGAGTGATTTTCGTGGGTAGAGAGAATTTTGGAAGAGGGAAATTTTGCTAAGTGTTTCGAGAAATATAAGTGTAAGTGATATATGAAACGACTTATCAATTTTATATACGAGAATAGGGATAAGTAAGGTAATAAAGAATTAGTAAACTTCCCTTTTACAGCTTTTCCCGCCTTTCCATGTTCTAGGGTTACAGTTTGTCACCGCCTCTATTTATCGTATCATGTACGCGCCTTTGATCGTGGGGTTAAGAGATGGCGCGTAGTTGTTTAGCGCGGTTGGAAAGCTTCCCTTTTCTTGGTTTGGTAAATATCCTTTTGGTCACAGTTCCCTAACATAGTATCAATCATCACAAAAATAAAAGATTTGATATCAAGTGTCAGAAATTTGATATACGATATAATTAGTCGTCGTATATAGTTGACTTTTCCCCCTTAACCAAGTAATGGGATAATTGATATTATTTTAATATCCACGTGGCATTAAGTGATCTGGTCAAGGTCGATCTCTTTCATAGTGAGAACCATAGATTTGACTCTTTTAATAATTCCCAGTTGGAATTTGATCAATCTGTATTGGCATATACTTAGTGATCTGGTGTCAATTCTCTGTTGGAATTTCACGTTATCTGGATTTTATCAATCTGGACCATGATGATCTGGTTTTGATTCCCTGTTGGAATATTGAATTTGATCTGGTTTAGATTAATCTGGTTCTTTCTTCAAGATTTAAAAGTCCTAGTTTTCCACAAAGCATCTTAAATCTTTCTTCTGGTAATGCCTTAGTGAGAATGTCTGCTCTCTGAACTTCAGTATGTATTTTCTCAATCTGTACATGTTTCTTTTCAACATGATCTCTTATGAAGTGATGTCTCACATCCACATGTTTGCATCTGGTATGCAAAACTGGATTATGTGTGACTGCTATAGCGCTTGAACTATCACAGAAAATTGGTATTTTCTTGACATCAATCTCATAATCTTTAAGTTGTTGTCTTAGCCACAGTATTTGTGCACAACAACTTCCAGCTGCCATGTATTCTGCCTCTGTGGTTGAGGTGGCAACTGATGTCTGTTTATTTGAGAACCAAGAAATTAGTTTATTACCTAGAAACTGACATGTACCAGATGTTGACTTTCTGTCCAGTTTACATCCAGCGTAATCTGAGTCAGTATATCCAGTTAACTCAAAATTGTCTTCACATGGATACCATAATCCTACATGGGCTGTTCCCTTAAGATATCTTAGTATCTTCTTAGCTGCTTCCATGTGTGACTCTTTGGGATTTGCTTGATATCTTGCACATAAACCTACTGCAAATGTGATGTCAGGTCGACTGGCAGTTAGGTAGAGTAATGATCCTATGATACCTCTGTATTGTGTTATGTTTGCTGGTTTTCCCTCTGGATCTGGATCGATTTTCCCATTGGTCTGCATTGGGATTTTCACTGGATTACTGTCTTTTAATCCAAACTTGGTCAGCAGATCGTTGATGTATTTTGTCTGATTAATAAAGATACCGTCTGGTAGCTGCTTGACCTGTAAACCTAAGAAGAAACTCATTTCTCCCATCATGGACATTTGATACTTATTTTTCATAAGTTCAGCAAATTTGTCACACAGATAGGTAGATTGAGATCCAAAGATAATATCATCTACATAGATCTGGACTAAGAGGATGTTTTCTTTGACTTTGATGATGAATAAAGTCTTGTCAACATATCCTCTTCTGAATCCAGATTCTAGTAGGAAGGTTGATAAGGTCTCATACCAAGCTCTTGGGGCTTGTTTTAGACCATAGACTGCTTTAGCCAGTCTGTATACTTTCTGATCTGGATCTGCTTCTTTAAATCCAGGTGTCTGTTCCACATATACTTCTTCTTCAAGGATACCATTGAGAAAAGCACTTTTGACATCCATCTGGTATACCTTGAATCGTTTGTGGGCAGCATATGCTAGAAATAGCCTTATAGCTTCTAGTCTGGCTACTGGTGCGAATGTTTCATCAAAATCAATGCCTTCTTGTTGATTATAGCTTTTAGCTACCAATCTGGCCTTGTTTCTGACTACTTCACCATTCTCATCTCGTTTATTTTTGAACACCCATTTTACACCTATCACACTTTGGTGTTTGGGTCTGTCCACGAGATACCAGACTTCATTCCTTTTGAACTCATTGAGTTCTTCTTGCATTGCTGTTATCCAATCTGCATCTTGAAGTGCTTCATATGCATCAGATGGCTCCATGCGAGAGAGGTAACAGCGCAACAGTGCACTTTCTCCATGCATTCTTCTGGTCTTTACACGATCTGATGGGTTCCCAACAATCTGTTCTGGGGGATGATCTTGTATCCATCTCCTTCTCCTGGTCATCTCTTCATCAGATATCTCAGGATCAGGTTGATCTGTTGGTTCTTCAAATTCAGGGTGTGCTGTTGATGAGGCTTGGAATGGATTCTCATCTAGTTCTGCTTCTGGATTTTGAGTTACAGCTTGCTCATTATCTGCAATGACTGTTTCATTGCTTTCTGTTGGCAATCTGTCCTCATCCAGATTGTGTTGTGATATTCCCCCTTGCAGTAAGATCTCTTCAGCAACAGGTGGAGTGATAAATTCTTCATCCTCACTTTTTGAGTTCCAACTAAGAATATCTTCAAGTAGTAGTTCATTCATCCTTCTGATAGTCACCTGGTTTTCTGTCTGCTTTCCATCTGGTGACCTGTACTCAACAATTGACTCATCAAATACAACATGAGGTGTTACCTCCACAATATGAGAATTCTTATTGTAAACTCGATAAGCTTTACTAACATCAGAGTATCCTAAGAATATTCCAGGGTCAGTTTTACTATCAAAAGTTTTCAATTTTGATTTCCCATTATTGTGTATGTAACACAAACAACCAAAAGTTCTAAAATAAGAAATCTTAGGCTTTCTGTTGTTTCAAATCTCGTATGGTGTCTTTCCATGTCTGAGTGTGATGGATGATCTGTTTTGAGTATAACAGGCTGTGTAGATTGCTTCTGCCCAGAATTTCTTGGGTAGATTTGTAGCATTTAGCATTGTACGTGTTGCTTTCTTCAGTGATCTGTTTCTCCTTTCAGCAACTCCATTCTGTTGAGGAGTTCGAGCAGCAGATGTTTGATGAGTTATCCACATCTTGTTGCAGTATGCTTCAATCTTCTGGTTGAGAAATTCTGTTCCTCGATCTGTTCTAATAGAGGTTATACTCATCTCTTTCTGTTTTGTGATCTTGTGAAGGAAGTCAGGGAGCTTGTCTAGGGTTTCTTTCTTCTTTAACAGAAAGATGACCCAAGTGAATCTTGAGTAATCATCTATGATTACTAGGGTGTATTTTCTCCCATTTATGCTTAGAGGTTTGACTGGTCCAAACAGATCAAGATGTAACAGCTCTAGTATCCTTGAAGTTGAGTGAGCTGTTTTGCTTGAGAAGGATGATCTGGTTTGTTTTCCAGCTTGACAAGCATCACATATATGATATTTATCATATACTTGATCTGGTAGTCCTTCCACCAATTTTTCCTTGGCAATCCTGTTGATTGATTTAAAGTTTAAGTGGTTTAATCTCTTATGCCATAGCCAGCTGGTTTCTGATACAGTCTTGGTGACTAAGCAGGTCTCGATCTGGTTTGTCCATTGGACAATGTATAGTCTATCCTGCAACTTACCGGTAAGGAGTATCTCATCTCCTTCCTTATTCTTCACCAGACAGTAGTTAGTATCAAAAACAATATGATTACCATTAGCACAAAACTGACTTACAGAAAACAGGTTGTGACTAAGACCCTCGACGTATGATACATTAGTGATAGTAGTCTTGCCAACTTTGATGTTTCCATACCCTCTGGTATAACCTTTTGAATTACATCCAAAAGTGACCTGGGGTCCTGGTTTTTCTACGTAATCTGATAGCAGGTTCTTGTCACATCTATTATCCAGATTGCTCCTCTTGCAACCTTACTCCTTCTTGCAGTTCTTTGATCCTGCAATTAATCAAACTTAGCTACCCTTTCAACGTTTGGGTGCTTGATTATTAGCAAATATTCCTTTTCGAATCCAGAACTTTCTTGGGTTAGGAACAGAAATATAGCAGGTGATGATGTTCCCTTCATTATCAACTTTAGATACAGAGTGAATTTCAGATGGATGATACTTCTCTACTCCATCCTTTTTTAATCATTTCTTAGTAGGTATTGTCTTGTTGACAATATTTGTCCTGTTGACATTCAGTTTTTGAAGGTGATCTGTTTCTGTGCAGTGAGCTGGTTGTCCCTTTGTTTGATGATACTGCCTGTTCTTCGCATCTTTAATTGTCATCTTTTGAGGATAACATTTCTTGTTTTTCAAATCCTTCACTTGATCTGGTATTTGCTTCCTTTCTGGTACGAAGTTTACGGTTCCAGAGGACTTTTCTGAGTGGCCTGGATATCCTAATCCAGATGTGCCCTTTTGTTGCAGATTGATAAGCAACTTGGCACGCTCATCACTCTTGTAAATCATTTCTTTTCCTTTCTTGATCTTTTCCTCAGCAACATTGTTTCTTGAAACCAGATCCTTAACTTTTGAGTTAAGTGAATGGATGTCACTGTCTTTACTCTTGATCTGTTCTTCCAGATCGTTTATTTTAGCAACAAATTATGTGTTTGCCTTGTTTAGAGTCTGCTCAACTTTCTTTAATCTGTCATTTTCTTCAACAACTTCTTTGAACAACCTCTTGATATTTGAGTAACTTTTGAACATCTCATCTATTTCATCCCATGAGTATTCTGCTTGATCTTCACTTTTCTGTTCAAGATCATTATTATTATCTGACGAATTTGAGTAGCAAGAATTTACCTCAACTTCATCTAGACCATTGTCCAATCCCACATAGCATTCATTCCAGCTTTCTTCGTCGTCAGCGATGAAAGCTTCATCATTTTCTGATGAGCTATCTGAGAAATGACTCGAGCTGCTTGAGTTCTGTTCAGCTATCATGGCTTTGCGCTCATATTTAAGCTTTCGATCTCTTTTTGCTCTTAGTTCTTCTCTTTGACTTTTGGACAAATCAGGGCAATCTGTTTTGAAGTGACCTGTTTTGCCACATTCAAAGCAAGTGTAGTCTGTAGAGCTAGAGGTCTTTGTTGTTTTAGCAGTCTGCTTCTTGGACTCATTCTCTTCATCAGATCGATCATTGTCATACTTCTTGTTGAAGTTTCTCTTGTTATCTTTGTAGAAGCGTCTGTATTTCTTCGATATGGTCTCCATCTTGTCCATTCGTTTGGCAATCATTGCGAACTCTTTTAAGAGTTTGTCATAGCCTCTCTCTTCATCTGGGGTAGCTAGCTCAGAAGGATCATCTGGTTTGCTCTTCGCTTTGAAGGCTACCTCTTTGTCCTTCTTTGAGCTGCTTTCTGTCTTTTTTGATAGATGATCTGGTCCTCGAATTCTTTGAATGTCACACTCATGCCCTTCGAGGTGATCAAACAAAGCTTCAGTGGACAGTTCATTAAAGTCTGCTCGTAGAGGTTGCATTGCAGCATATATCTCCCAGCTTGGTGGAAGAGCTCTAAGAACTTTCATGTTCTTCTCCCTTTGAGTATATTTGTTCTTTTTGAACGCAGATATCTCTAGGAGAATTCCAGCGAATCTCATCTTCATCTGTTCTATTGTCTCGCCTGGTTTCATTTTGAAGTTATCATATTTTTTGCAGGCAAGAGACAGCTTGTTCTCAATCATTACTTCAGATCCTAGGGCTAGGTCTCTCAAGGCTTCCCACATCTCTTTGGCAGTATCCAGATCTTGGATTTTAGCCAGATGTAGGCCTTTGACCGTGCTGGAGATGATCCCTTTAGCACAGATTCTTTGACCACTCCTATATCAGTGATACGAGTAGTTTCTTCTGTAATTGCTAGTGGCCCTTCTTCGATTACTTTCCACATCAAGCAGTGATGTGCTTTAAGACACATCTAGATTCTGAAGGTCCATTCTCTATATCCTTGGATAGAGAATTCTTCGCAAGCCCTGACAACAGATGAATCCATAACAGATAATATGCTAGTGAATGAAAAAGATTTTCTAAGATCTATTCAAGTTGACCACGCAGGTTTTAACCCTGTGAAACAAAACAATGGTCGTTTGAACCACTGCTCTGATACCACTTGTTGGTCTCGAAAGAGCAAGGTTTGGTGTATGGGGGGGGGGAATACACCAAATACAAACTTTTCAGTTTACTTGACAAGTTGTGAGAGAGTTCAAGCTATTTTGTATAAGAAATTGCTCGAAGATGACTAGACAGATCGATATGCAGATCGATAGCAGTTTAGTCCAACCAGATTACTCTCTTAGTGTAAACACTTAGCTAATAATAAGAGTGATCTTATTACTTTCTGAGTGTTGAGTGAGTGCGGAATAATGGTGGATTAGTGATTGCTCTTGTTTAGAAAACCTTAGTAATAATCCAGAATGTTAAGAAGATTGATTGAGATGCAGATGGATGATAGTGCACAGAGTTAGAATAATAAACAACTGAGAAAATAAAGACTGCAGGAATGTAAAGCACACAGTTGTTTAACGTGGTTCGGGAAATCCCTACGTCCACGATCTGGTCACAACTAGACTAGATTATCCACTACTAGGATACTCTGCTTCTTTATACTCGTGGAGAACGAGTCACAAGTACCAGTCAAAACTAGATAGATACTTACGCACGAATTAAGGGTCTTGTCCCTTTACAATAGATTACCTCTACGTTACCACTAGAAAACTACTAGCTAGCAGGGTGATCTCCTTTCTCTCGATAAGACGGACTTGAATCGAGGTGGTTGGTGTGATATAGAATCACAGAGTGTTGAAGCTCTATGTCTGGATAGCAGATTGCTTGAAAGAATGACAACAGTATAGTTTGCGCGTGTTCTCTCTATTACTTCTCCAGATCTCTAACTTCAACTATATAGGCATTGAATATAAAATTCTAGCCGTTTGTCGATTGACGTGAGATAGATGGTATATTGCCAATCAATGGTTTCCATCATATCTGTTCTTGCCATATAGGAAAGGTTGACGCAATCTTTGAGTTATGGAAAGCAGATTGCTAACAGTCTCTTTCCTTCTATGTGTTAACCGAAGATCTTCTTTCCAATCACAGTTGGATGGACTTTGATCTTGACGTGGCAAGAGTATATGATGTGTAGGATGATGTCAGCTGGTGGATTGATGACTCAATCGTTCTGGTTCATCGCTGTAGGCATCGATCTGGTCATCGATCTGGTCTCTGTCTGTTACAGCAGATCGATTCCTCTTTGGCGTGAAATCTTGACTTTCATCTTATTCTAAGTTGAGATTGACTTCTATAGGAATTTTCCTTTACATTTCAAGTCATCTCCTAATCTGTTCCATAACATGATTCACTTTTTCTCTAGTGATCTGTTTTACATGTAGAACATTTTAAGCTATAAAACACCTAAATGTGTTTCGAAAGAGCATCATCAAAACTAAATATCTTTAGGGTTCCCAACAACAGATTCAGATTATGCTGGATGTAAATTGGACAGAAAGTCAACATCGGGTACATGTCAGTTTCTAGGAAATAAACTGATTTCTTGGTTCTCAAAGAAACAGACATATGTTGCCACATCAACCACAGAGGCAGAATATATGGCAGCTGGAAGTTGCTGTGCACAAATATTGTGGTTAAGACAATAGCTTAAGGACTATGAGATTGATGTCAAGGAAATACCAATTTTCTGTGATAGCTCAAATGCTATAGCTATCACACAGAATCCTGTTTTGCATACCAGATGCAAACATGTGGACGTAAGACATCACTTTATAAGAGACCATGTTGAAAGAAAACATGTGCAGATTGAGAAAATTCATACTGAAGTTCAGAGAGCAGATATCCTTACCAAAGCATTACCAGAAGAAAGGTTTAAAATGCTTTGTGGAAAATTAGGACTACTAAATTTAGAAGAAAGGATCAGATAGCGTTAGAGTAGATCGCATGATATTTCAACTGGAAATAGATACCAGATCAACGTGCTCCAACAAGGTATTAAAACCAGATGATCCAAGTACAGCTTAATAAAGACAGATCGTGTAAGATTCTAACTGGGAATTAACACCAGATCACTAAATGAATAACAAGAGTCAACAAGATTAATCAAATTCCAACCGGGAATTATTAAAACAGATTGATGTTCAATGTTGAGCATGGCATAAGCAGATCAATGGTGTTAACATCAGTGATAACATCAGCTCGCTAAGAAAGAGATCGATCTTGACCAGATTACTTATGCCACGTGGATATTAAATTAATATTCTTATTAATTATCCCATTACTTGGTTAAGGGGGAAAAGTCAATTATATACGGCGACTAAATCACATCGTATATCTAATTTCTAACACTTGATATCAAATCTTTTATTTTTGTGATGATTGATACGATGTTAGGGAACTGTGATTAAGAAGATATTTACCAAACCAAGAAAAAGGAGGCTTTTCAACTTGCAAAACAACCACGCGCCATCTCTTAACCCTACGATCAAAAGCGCGTACATCACACGATAAGTAGAGGCGGTGACAAACAGTAACCCTAGAACATGGAAAGGCGGGAAAAGCTGAAAAAGGGAAGTTTATTAATTTTTTATTACCTTACTTATCTCTCTTCTCTGTTATATAATTGATAAGTAATTTCATATATTACTTACACTTACATTTTTTTCGAAACACTTAGCAAAATCTCTCCCTTCCAAAATTCTCTCTACCTTCAACAATTACTCAGTTTTAAGCAAAAATGGCACCCAAATCATCTATTTTTCTTAAACAAGCAAGCTTTCTGAAACCATATCTTCACCAAGACCTTTTCGCAGTTCTTGATACCTTCGGGTTTCACAAACTGGACAAGGCATTTGATCTTGTTCGCCAATGCAAAGGTTCATTGTCTTGTGATTTTCTTGCTTCGGCTTGTTTATGCTTTTGATGAACTGCTTTTACTCATCTGCATGTATATATGGTTATGATTTCTGTGATATCGATTGCTAGACTGTATAAACTATTTTGGAGCACTTATACTTCACTGATGGAAGGATAGTGCTCACATAAGTTTTTTTTTGTAGGTTTTCACAACATTATCACCTCACACCCAGTTCACTTCCTACCCAAGGATATTGCCGCCTTCTATCTCTCATGGCAGGGAGAGAGAGGTGGACACGAGGCAACCATCAGGGTCAGTAAGGGGAACACTATCAACAACACCCCTTACAACGTCATCAACATCATCAACGATGCTTATAAGTTGAAAGATGAAGGTGCAGACCTTCGGGAACTCACTGCAGCACAACTCCAAGAGGCAGTGGAGATGGTCATGATCATACCAATCCAATATACGAACCGGATGTTCACAAGAGCTCTTCTCGCTCCAGAATTCAGAATTCTATTCGAATTCGTGCAGCGAATCTTCCTCAACCACAACGGATCCTATGACCAGGTCACCCCTGAGAAGTTCAGGATCCTAGCAGCCGTGGTACTCAACCTGCCAGTGAACTGGAGCAGGATCATATTTGATCTCTTGGCAAAGGAGGCCAAGATGATCTTGTTTGTTAAAGGAAGCTCACCTGGCATCGAGGTGAAGCGAAGCAGCTTGCGACACTCAAAAAAAAACAGCTTCATGCTGGAATCATTCTTCCCTCAACATCAGTGGGACAAAGTTGTTGAATTTAACACAAGACAGCACTTTCCCAAGGACCAGCATCAGATAGAAATGTCAATGGGCATTTCTGCAAATTTGCTTGCACGGGTGAAAGATCCAGTTATTGCAAATGCTCTGACTGAGATGGGAAACTCCAATCCCATCTGGATACCACCATTTGCACAGGCTGAAAAACCCTCAAAATCCAAGGTTACCAAGGAAAAACCAATTGAGAGAACTCCCACCAAGAGGGTCACCAGAAGGGCAAGCTCAATCGACACAGATACATCCACAGCAACCCAGCCTCCTAAGCCAAAGCGCAGACGACTTCAGAAGATAGCTGATGAAGTCCAAACTGAAGTACCTGCTGCTGCAGAAAACGTACTCCCTCAACAGGAGGTTGAGGAAGAAGAAGTTTTGATGGGTGGTCCACCAGAGGATGTGGCCCGCATTTCATCCCTCAACCCAGATCAATCTAAGAATTTCTCACCAGCACATTCTACCAGCCCATCATCTGCTGAACACCTAGAGCAGATTGATGAGGAGGCTGAAGTTGAAGAGGAGTCATCTGATGAAGATGAAGAAAAGCGTAAGGCTGAAACAGTTGTCAAACTCCTTGAAGCAGAAGCAGACCGTGCTGTTCTCAAAAGATTTCCAGGCATCCAGCTCACTCCTGAGAGCTATGATGCAGCAAAGAGAGTTCAACTCCTGCTTCTCATCAAGGATAAGGAATTCTACGTCCTGGATGCTCTGCTCAAGGTTAAATCCATAGATGCACTGAAAGCAGAAGAAGCCATCTTCTTAAACACCTTCGGAGTATCTTCCATCACATAATTGAGAGAGTCATTTCCTCAAGACATATTAGCCATATCCCAGCACCAGGCCAACAGGTTACAGATCGATCTGAGATCTGCGTATGAAAAGGCTGGGATGCTGCAATTCTTTGAGAGTGTAACCTCTGATCAAGAAGATGAAGAAATTGGAGAAGGAGAAGGAATTGAAACAGAAGCACCTGCAGCAGAACGTACTGATGCTCACCAACAGGGTGAAGCAATCACAGAATCTGCACCAGATCAGCACATGGCTGATGCTGGGGAACAAGTGATGGAACCCATCCCACAGACTGAGGGGGAACCTGCACCACACAACGCAACAACTGATCAGCTTCAAACAGAGGATGAGCCTGCTGGACAAAATGTCGGAGGCGAGCTTACAAACGACATCTACACTCCTGCTGCTGCAGCTGCACTTGGAAAATATGTGCAAACATTCACCTTGGAAGACATATTGATGGACCAACATCAATCACTGTCACATATGCAGATCAGAGATCTTATTTCCAAGAAAGTGGACCAATACATCTATGGGACTCTCTCCCAAGTGCAAGATGAAGCTACTTGTTGGTCCCGAAAGAGCAAGGTTTGGTGTATGGGGGGGGGGGGATACACCAAATCCAGACTTTTCAGTTTACTTGACTAATTAAGGAGAGAGACTTAAGCTTTCTGGTTTACAGATTGCTCAACGTGACAGACCAGATTAACTATCTAATCAATCTTATTATGTCCAAGCAGAATCTCTCAAGTGAGTAATACAAAGCAGAAAGTAAGAGTAATCTTATTTTCTAACGGTGTATTGTGTGCGGAATAATGGTGGACTTAGTCGGTGCTCTTTGATTAGAAAAACCTTTCAAATCTTAGACGAGTATTTAGAGGATTGATTAAAAATGCAGTTTGTATGAGAGTGACAGATAGTGAATAAAACAACTGGAATGAAATTGCAGAAAGTAAATAACATAGTTATTTTACGTGGTTCGGGAAATCCCCTACGTTCACGATCTAATCCAAACTGGATTAGATATCCACTACTAGGATACTCTCTTATTTATACTCGCTGAGAACAAGCCACAAGTTTCAATTACAAATCTGATTGAAACTTATGCACGAATAAGGGTCGTGTCCCTTTACAACTTACAGAAAACAACTGTAAACAGGATTTCTTCACGTTAATCCACTAGAAAACTACTAGCTAGCAAATATCTCCTTCCTTTCTCGATAAGACAGACTTGAATCGAGGTGTGATTGTGATCACGAACGGTTTGAAGCTTTTGTCTGATGTGAGATTGAATTGCTTGAGAATTTTCTGTCAATGTAGCGCATCACATTCAGACTTTAAAACTCCAAACATATATAGGCTTTGAATTTTGAAATTCTAGCCGTTTGTTGATTGGCGTGATTTGATTTGTGGATTGCCAATCAATCATATCTCTTCTTTCCTTGTAGGGTCGTTGACTGAGTCTTCTATGGATGGAAAGCAGATCGACTATGATTTCTTTCCTTCTTCGTGTCAATCAGTGATTCTCTTTCCAATTCTCGATGGATGAGCTTTCAATATAGACGTGGTAAGAGATATGATGGAAGGGGCATTGTCATCTGGTGGTTTTGATTGCTCTATTGATCTGTTACCATCATTGACAGGTTTGGTTCAACTCTTTCTATTTTAGTTGGAACCTTCTGGTTATGCCCTTTCTGGTTTTAATGCCATTCTGGTTGAACACTGGTTGAGTACTTTCTGGTTAAACAGCTTTCTGTTAAAGTTGGTTTGCTCCAACTTTCTGTGCGAGACTTGCTAGTTCAACTTTCTGTCTAAGATTTGCTGGTTCAACTTCCTGTCTAAGACTTGCTGGTTCAACTTTCTGTCTAAGACTTGCTGGTTCAGCCTTCTGTCTAAGACTTGCTGGTTCAGCCTTCTGTCTAAGACTTGCTGGTTTAGCCGGTTCAACATTCTGTTAAAGTTGTCTTGCTCCAGCTTTCTGTCTGAGACTTCTTTCCTCTTACTGTCTGAAGCTTTCCGGTTCAACTTTCTGTTAAAAATGTCTTGCTCCAACTTTCTATTGTTTAGACTTGCTTCAGCTTTCTGTTGCTTAGACTTGCTTCAACTTTCATCTTGTTTCAAAGAGACAAAATAGAAATAATACAGAACATGAATAATATCAAGTGTGATTTCGAGAATCATCATCAAAACTTAAATAATTTGTGGGGTTCCCAATAATTTCTCCCTTTTTGACGATGTCAAAACCACACTTAATCAGATTTAACATGTATCATGTTCTGGATAGATTAGCTAATTGTTATTTAAGATAAATAACAATATAACAATAAAAAAATTCTGGACAATAAGATTTTGACTTTAGAAAGCTCCACATCAATAGATATCAGATCGGTAAGTACAAGTGGACAACAAAAAAAAAATAACAGAGAGCAAAACCACAAAAATAAGAGAAAAGGTCTATCTAAGAGAACCATCTGGCTGCACCGCCCTTCTTCATCTTCTCTCTTTGCGCATCAGATACTAACTGGATGCTCTCATAGATCCCGTCTCTTACTCTGGCATAGTTCGGGTCATGATTATCGATTTTATAGCCCTTGATCTTAGCCAACTGGTTGATGTAGTTAAGAATGTATGTCTTATCAGGTATGTTGCTGCCAGGTATTGTTGGGCACACCATGAACTCTTTCTCCGGGGCCTTGAGCTGAGTTTTGGCATCAGAAGCAGCTGTTCTGATCCTCTGTATAAGGCCCTGGTCACTGAAATTATCCAGATATCTGTTGAAGTCCTCATCTGGAATTGACTCTGAATATGTAGGCTCCTTCAAGAAGTATCTGTTCAGAATAAAGCCCTGCTTTACTTTCTCCCAGTCATTTTGATCTCCTTCTGGAACCCATGCATCGTTGGGTATCTGCTTCTTCAGAGATAGGTTCCAGGCAAAGGGTTTCTTTTTCTTCTTCTTGGACTGAGTAGTTGATTGGGAGGATTGTTGTTGTGAGCGTTCAGCAGATGATGGGGATGAGAAAGGTGTTTGGAAAGACTTTTCCTTGACCTCCTGTGCCGTTATCTTCCTCTCTCTCTCTATGCCTGATCTTTGTAAAATTGAGTTCTGAATATTGGGTCACATGCCTGCTCCATGCTGACTCCAAATAACAGCAACTCAACAATTTGATCTCCTTCATCCACTGGTTTCTTCCCTTTGTCACCCTTGCTGCGTTGTGTATCAGAGACTTGTTGTTCTGTACCAAGTAGGGTGGGGTCAGGTCTTGGAGGTGTGGTAGGTCTGGGTTGAGTTGGTGCTGGAGTTTCTGTTCCCTGTCCCATTTCTGTTGCCAAGTCAATTTCTTTCCTTACGCTCTTGTTGTCTTTACTTCCTTTGCTTTTCTGAGATTTCCCCCTTTTTGACATCATCAAAGAGGGTAGTGACAAGTGTACGCAGAGAGGCAATCTCTTCTGTCAGCTTCTCCATTTTATCTTCAGCGTCAGCCTTGTACCCGAGCAATAGGTTAACTGTCTGGTCAGTTGCATGAAGTTTCTGCTCGAGCCTGCTGTTCATTGTGGACAGAGTCTTGTCATAGGTTTCTTGCAGCTCTTCCACAGCAGTAATGCGATTGCTCTGAACTTCAAATTCCTCAGGATTTGGATAAAGAAGGTTGTTTAAGACGTCCACTTGGTGTTGCTGCATCAATTCCACAAATTTTTCTTTTTCAAAGAGAGCAAATTGTGCGTGGATGGATAAGTCAGTGTCTTCCTTCAACTGGGCAGCAAGTTGAGTTCCTTTCTGTTCTACAGCAGCAGCAATTGTTTCTTGTTGTTTAGCTAAGAGGTCAGTTACTAGAGTTGTTGTCTTTTCTGCCTTCTCTTCCATGCTGTTGAGACGAAGAGCAATTCTGGCCTGCTCTGCTTCATTCTGTAGACGGTCATCATCTATCTTTTTATCCAGTTCCTTCCTGATTGTTCTGAGCTTGCCTCTGATGTCACGATCCATGTCGTTGACATAGTCTTTCTGATGTTGGTTGAAGTCAGAAAGAATCTGGGTTGCTTTGTCTTGAAGAGTGTTGCAAATATCAGTCATCTGATCTTCAACGCGAAGAGTGATCAGATTGTCAAGTTGATAGTTATTGAAGGTTTTGGGTTCTCTCTCCAGAATCTCTTCCATCGTGTAGAAATTGATATGCTTCTTCAGTTTCTGTGCAGCACCTTGAGTGTATATGTCATTGGTTGGTTCGCCACCAATGTTCTGGCCTACTGGTTCATCATCACCTGAGTCAAGGTCGATGATTGGTGTCTTCTTGGCAGGCGTCTTGGATGGAGCTTCTCTCTGCTCTGGTTGTGGTGGTTGTTCTGTTGGTGCTGTTTCTGCCATCTGGGCTTCAGGATGTGTTGTCTGCAGAATGATGTTCAACTTTTCTGCCTCATGCTGCATGAGCCCAGAAATTAGTTGTTGGTATTCTGCTCTCACTTCTTGAACAGTGGAGACTTGAAGCAGACTGAGAAGGGTTGCCTCTTCTTTCTTTAAGTCTTCGATTGTTTTGATTTGGAGCAGTGCATCAAAAATATAATACTCGCTGTCCTTGACCAGCAAGTAAAATTTTGTGCGTCTTGCTACTCCCAAGCTTTCTGGAAGCAAGTTAATGCTAGGAAACTCTTGAAGGACAGAATGTTCTGCCTCATTCTCAAGCAGATTGATAACACTCTCTGCCTGACGTTTCCTTTCTTCCTCCTCATCTGTTGATTCTCCTTCCTCTTCCTCCTCATCCTCACTGATTTTCTCCATTCGGTGTGGTGAGGGTGTAGCTGTTCTAGCTGGAGAAAAATCTTTCTCCTGATGTGGATTGTGGATTGTTTCTGGTTCCACATCACCTGCTGGAGCCTCTGGTTGTTCTATTTCTTCCTGTGTTGCCTCCTTTGCTTGTTCTGTTTGTGAGTCTGATTGTTCTGCTGCTGCTTCTGGTGGAGGTGAAGATTCTTGAACTTTCTGTAGTCGGCGCCTCTTTTGTTTGGGCTGCGAGACAGAGATTTCTGTCTCAACAGAACTACCTCGTTTACGTGCTGTCTTTTCTTTTACCACTCTCTCCTTGGGAACTCTCTCTTTCTTCTTTTCAACACCTTTAGTAGGTGGTATCCATGTAGGGTTAGAACTACCCATTTCCAAAGCTGCGACCCGGTGCACCTCATCAGGTATTTTGTTGAAAAATTGTGGCGAGTCCCAAAGACATTTCAAGCTGATGTTGATCTTTGGGTATGGAGAGACTGGTGTTGAATTCCACAGCATCATCCCAGACTTTCTGCTTAAAAAATCGTTCCACCATCAGACTGATCTTGGTGGAATGTCGTAGATTTCTTCTAACTTCCACTGAAGTTCCTCTGCCTCTGCTATCCTTGGTGTATGTGACCAATTTAGCTTCCTTAGCCATTAATTCAAACAGTATTCTGCTCCAGTTGACTCGGAGATTTAGGACAACTGCCGTGAGAATTCGAAATTTCTCAGGACTTACTTGATCATACGATCCACTATGGTTGAGAAAAATTCTCTGGACCATTTCGAGTAGTAACTTGAAGCCCGGTAGGAGTAAGGCACGCTGAAACATTCTTCCAGTGTATTTGATTGGTATCACCATCACTATTTCCACTGCTTCTTGCAGTTGCGCAGGAGTGATATCATCTAATGTTAAACCTTCATCTTTCAACCGATACGTCTGGTTGATCATTTCAATGACATTGTATGGCGTTTTCCTAGTTCTATCACCGATTGGCATCAACACATTTGCTTCATAGCCATGTTTATCATTCTGCCATGTTAGGTAGAATGAAGCCACTTGTTTTGCCAAAAATGTGTTGGGATGAGAGGTGACAATGTTGCAGAACCCTAATATCATAAGAACATACAGAGCAAATATATGTATATTCATCAGTTTATATGAACAAGTATAAATGCCCACATCTAAGCAGTTAATTAGAACAAAGGACAAGGTATAGGCAGTTCATAAGAGAGAAATAATGAAAGCAAGATGCACATATAGAAAATATTAATAAACTCAAACACCTTTGCAGCGAGTAACAATGGCAAAAATTTCTTCATGTTTTCGAAATCCGTGAGTATTAAACACAGCATATGGTTCAGGTGAGAGAAACCTCTGAACCTCGGTCACGTGTTGAAGAAACAAAGAAGTTTGGGGTGCCATGATCAAATGTAAGATGTTTTGGGAAGATTTGCAGAGAAATCAAGATGTAAAAACCTTAAGTGCTTAGGAAGAGTAGTGCTCAGTGCGATGAAGTGAAGGTGAACAGTTCTGAGATGTATATCGCATATATATAACATAATAATTAATGGCACAGATGAAAGCATAGAAAATGGAGGATTGGATGAATATTTCCCTTTTTAGATTTCCCGCTTCATTCTTTGTTTTGCCGCCTTTCCTTGCGTGAGATATACGCTCTAGATCCTAGGGTTTGTAGGCAAGCGTGTGCGTATCTCTTCCTTTTCGGCAACTTCCCTTTTTCTATTTCTTGCAGGGATTTTCTCGATCCCAGTTCCCAAAGTTGTGCTAATCATCACAAAAATAGAAGATTGAGAAAATCTAAGAAAAGAAATAATTTTTCAGACTGTAATCTCGTAGATTGATTATGGGAGTGACGTCTTTTATCTCGGTCGCTTCAATTTCCTCAAAACGTTCCCCCTTGACCTAGTAAGTAAGAAATAATTTCCACGTGATACTCTTATTTGAGTGAATTATTACACGTGAATTTATTATTTTCTTCTTGACATGCTGTAATTCTTGACAGCATTTTGTTGTCATCGTTCTGGTGAATTTCACATCTTGGTGACCTTCTATTGTTAACATTCTGGTAACCTTCTGCTGTTAACATTCTGCTGACCTTCTGCTATTTGCATTCTGCTAACCTTCTGTTGTTAACGTTCTGCTAACCTTCTGCTATTAGCATTCTGCTAACCTTCTGTTGTTAACATTCTGCTAACCTTCTGTTGT
>JAPKLX010004110.1:0-10335 GCA_026898415.1 Leonotis leonurus
CCCCCCCCCATACACCAAACCTTGCTCTTTCGGGACCAACAAGTGGTATCAGAGCAGTGGTTCAAACTGACCATTGTTTTGTTTCACAGGGTTAAAACCTGCGTGGTCTACTTGAATAGATCTAGGAAAATCTTTTTCATTCACGTGCATACTATCTGTTATGGAGTCATCTGTTATCAGGGCCTGCGAAGAATTCTCTATCCAAGGATATAGAGAATGGAGTTTCAGAATCAAAATGTGCCTCAAAGCCCATCACTGCTTGATGTGGAAAGTAATCGAGGAAGGGCCATTGGCAATCACTGAAGAGACCACTCGTATCACAGATACAGGAGCAGTCAAAGAAACTATCCTAAAGGATCCCAGAAAATATACCTCTGAAGAAAGAAGGGAGGCAAACCTCGATGATTTCGCCAAAGGAATCATTTCCAGCACGGTCAAAGGCGTACATCTGGCTAAAATCCAAGATCTGGATACTGCCAAAGAGATGTGGGAAGCCTTGAGAGACCTGGCGCTTGGATCTGAAGTGATGATTGAGAACAAGCTGTCTCTAGCCTGCAATAAATACGATGAGTTCAAAATGAAACCAGGCGAAACAATAGAACAGATGAAGATGAGATTCACTGGAATACTCCTTGAGATATCTGCGTTCAAAAAGAACAAATATACTCAAAGGGAGAAGAACATGAAAGTTCTTAGAGCACTTCCTCCAAGCTGGGAGATCTATGCAGCAATGCAACCTCTAAGAGCAGACTTTAACGATCTGTCCACTGAAGCCTTATTTGATCATCTCGAAGGTCATGAATGTGATATTCAAAGAATTCGAGGATCAGATCATCTGTCCAAAAAGGCAGAAAGCAGTACAAAGAAGGACAAAGAAGTAGCCTTCAAAGCAAAGAGTCAACCAGATGATCTTTCAGAGTCTGTAACCCCAGACGAGGAGAAAGGCTATGACAAACTTCTAAAAGAGTTTGCAATGATAGCTAAACGTATGGACAAAATGGAAACCAGATCAAAGAAGTTCAGACGCTTCTACAAAGATAACAAGAGGAACTTCAACAGGAAGTATAACAATGATCGATCAGATGACAAGAATGAATCTAAACAGCAATCTACTAAAACAACAAAAACCTCTAACTCTACAGATTACACATGCTTTGAATGTGGCAGAACAGGTCACTTCAAAACAGATTGTCCTAATCTGTCCAGAAGCCAAAGAGAGGAACTAAGAGCTAAAAGAGATCGAAAACTCAAAAATGAGCGTAAAGCCATGATAGCTGAACAGAATTCAAGCAGCTCCAGTCATTTCTCAGATAGTTCATCAGAAAATGATGAGGCCTTCATTGCTGAAGATGAAGAAAGCTGGAGTGAATGCTTTATGGGCTTAGACAACGGCCTAGACGATGTCGAGGTAAATTCATGCTATTCAAATTCCTCAAATGATAATAGTGATCTTAACAGGACAGTGAAGATCAAGCAGAATATTCATGGAAAGAAATAGATGAGATGTTCCAAAGCTACTCAAGCATCAAGAGACTGTTCAAAGAAGTAGTTGAGGAAAATGACAGATTAAAGAAGATTGAGCAGACTCTAAGCACAGCAAACACTAAATTTGTTGTCAAAATTGCTGATCTGGAAGAACAGATCAAGAGTAAAGACAGTGAGATCCATGCTCTTAATTCAAAAGTCAAGGATCTGGTTATCAGAAATAATGTTGCTGAAGAAAAGATCAAGAAAGGAAAGGAAATGATATACAAGAGTGATGAGCGTGCCAAGCTGCTAATCAATATGCAACAAAAGGGCACATCTGGTTTGGGATATCCAGGTCACTCAGAAAAATCTTCAGGAACAATAAGCTTTGTACCAGAAAGGAAGAAGATACCAGATCAAGTGAAGGATTTGAAGAACAAGAAAGGTTATCCTCAAAAGATAATAATAAAAGATGCAAAGAATAGGCAGTATCATCAAACAAGAGGACAACCAGCTTACTACACAGAAACAGAACATCATCAAAAAGCTAATGTCAACAGGACAAAAACTGTCAACAAGACAGTACGTGCAAAGAAAGTATTGAAGAAGGATGAAATGAAAAGATATCATCCATCTGAAATCCACTCAGTAACAAAAGTTGACAATGATGGAAATACTATTACCTGCTATGTTTCTGTTCCTAATCCCAAAATGTTCTGGATTCGAAAAGGAACATTTGCTAATAATCAAGCACCCAAACGTTGAAAGGGTAGCTAAGTCTGATTAATTGCAGGATCAAAGATCTGCAAGGAGAAGTAAGGTTGCAAGAGGAGAAATCTGGATAATCGATAGTGGTTGTTCAAAACACATGACATGTGACAAGAACCTACTATCAGATTACGTGGAAAAACCAGGACCCCAGGTTACCTTTGGATGCAATTCAAAAGGGTACACCAGAGGGTATGGTAATATCAAAGTTGGCAAGACCACTATCTCTAATGTCTCATACGTTGAGGGTCTTAGTCACAATCTGTTCTCTGTAAGTCAATTCTGTGCTAATGGTAATCAGATTGTTTTTGATACTAACCACTGTCTGGTGAAGAATAAGGAAGGAGATGAGATTCTCCTTACCGGTAAATTGCAGGATAGGCTGTACATTGTCCAATGGACAAACCAGATCGAAACCTGCCTAGTCACCAAGACTGTATCAGAAACCAGCTGGTTATGGCATAAGAGATTGAATCACCTAAACTTCAAGACAATCAACAGGATTGCCAAAGAAAAGTTAGTAGAAGGACTACCAGATCAGGTGTATGATAAAGATCACATATGTGATGCTTGTCAAGCTGGAAAGCAGACCAGATCATCCTTTACAAGCAAAACAGCTCACTCAACATCAAGAACACTAGAGCTGTTGCACCTTGATCTGTTTGGACCAGTCAAACCTCTAAGCATCAATGGGAGAAAGTACACATTGGTAATCATAGATGATTACTCAAGATACACTTGGGTCATCTTTCTGCTGAAGAAGAAAGAGACTCTAGACAAACTCCCTGATTTTTTACACAAAATCACTAAAAAGAAAGAGATGAGTATAACCTCTATCAGAACAGATCGAGGAACAGAATTTCTCAATCAGAAGATTGAAGCATATTGCAACAAGATGGGAATCACTCATCAAACATCTGCTGCTCGAACTCCTCAACAGAATGGAGTAGTTGAGAGAAGAAACAGATCACTCAAAGAAGCAGCTCGCACAATGCTTAATGCTACAAATCTACCAAAGAAATTCTGGGCAGAAGCTATTCACACTGCCTGTTATACTCAAAACAGATCATCCATCACACTCAGACATGGAAAGACACCATATGAAATATGGAACAACAGAAAGCCTAAGATTTCTTACCTTAAAACTTTTGGCTGTTTATGTTACATACACAATAATGGGAAATCTCAGTTGAAAACTTTTGATAGCAAATCAGACCCTGGAATATTCTTAGGATATTCTGATGTCAGTAAAGCCTATCGAGTTTACAATAAGAATTCTCATATTGTGGAAGTAACACCTCACGTTGTATTTGACGAGTCTATTGTTGAGCACAGATCACCAGATGAGAAGCAGACAGTCAATCAGGTGACAACCAGAAGGATGAATGATCTATTACTGGAGGATATTCTTATCTGGAATTCAAAGAGTAAAGATGAAGAAGCTATCACTCAACCTATTGCTGAGGAGATCATACAGCAAGGGGGAATATCTCTAACCAATCTGGATGAAAACAGATCATCAACAGAAAAAAATTCTACTACAAATGATGATCATCATTCAGAAGGAAATCCAGATGAGAATCCATTTCAAGCGATATCAACAGCACACCCTGAATTTGAGGAATCAACAGATCAACCTGATCCTGAGTTATCTGATGAAGAGATGACTAGAAGAAGAAGATGGATACAAGACCATCCACCAGAACAGATCGTTGGGAACCCATCAGATCGTGTGAAGACTAGAAGAATGCATGGAGAAAGTGCATTGTTGAGCTGTTATCTCTCTCGCATGGAGCCTTCTAATGCTTATGAAGCACTTCAAGATGCAGATTGGATAACAGCAATGCAAGAAGAACTCAATGAGTTCAAAAGAAATGAAGTCTGGTATCTCGTGGACAGACCCAAACACCAAGGCGTAATAGGTGTAAAGTGGGTGTTCAAAAACAAACGGGATGAGAATGGTGAAGTAGTCAGAAACAAAGCCAGATTAGTAGCTAAAGGCTATAATCAACAAGAAGGCATTGATTTTGATGAAACATTCGCACCAGTAGCCAGATTAGAAGCAATAAGGCTGTTTCTTGCGTATGCTGCTCACAAACGGTTCAAGGTATACCAGATGGATGTCAAAAGTGCCTTCCTAAATGGTATCCTTGAAGAAGAAGTATATGTGGAACAGCCACCTGGATTTGAAGAAGCAGATCCAGATCAGAAAGTATACAGACTTGCTAAAGCAGTCTATGGTCTAAAACAAGCCCCTAGAGCTTGGTATGAGACCTTATCTTCATTCCTACTAGAATCTGGATTCAGAAGAGGATCTGTTGATAAGACTTTGTTCATTATCAAAGTCAAAGAAAACATTCTCTTAGTCCAGATCTATGTAGATGATATTATCTTTGGATCTCAATCTACCTATCTATGTGACAAATTTGCTGAACTTATGAAAAATAAGTATCAAATGTCTATGATGGGAGAAATGAGCTTCTTTTTAGGTTTGCAGGTCAAACAGCTACCAGATGGTATCTTTATCAACCAGACAAAATACATCAACGATCTGCTAGCAAAATTTGGATTAAAAGACAGTAATTCAGTGAAAATCCCAATGCAGACCAATGGGAAAATCGGTCCAGATCCTGAAGGAAAACCAGCTAATATTACACAATACAGAGGGATCATAGGATCACTACTCTATCTAACTGCAAGTCGACCGGACATTACCTTTGCAGTAGGAGTATGTGCTAGATATCAAGCAAATCCCAAAGAATCTCACATGGAAGCAGCTAAGAAGATACTAAAATATCTAAAGGGAACAGCCCATATAGGATTATGGTATCCGTGTGAAGACAATTTTGAGCTATCTGGATATACTGACTCAGACTACGCTGGATGTAAACTGGACAGAAAGTCAACATCTGGTACATGTCAATTTCTGGGAAACAAATTGATTTCGTGGTTCTCAAAGAAACAGACATCGGTTGCCACTTCAACTACAGAGGCAGAATATATGGCAGCTGGAAGTTGTTGTGCACAAATACTGTGGTTGAGACAACAGCTTAAGGACTATGAGATTGATGTCAAGGAAATACCAATTTTCTGTGACAGCTCAAGTGCTATAGCCATTACACAAAACCCAGTGTTGCACACCAGATGCAAACATGTTGACGTAAGGCATCACTTCATAAGAGATCATGTTGAAAGAAAACATGTACAGATTAAGAAAATACATACTGAAGTTCAGAGAGCAGATATCCTCACTAAGGCATTACCAGAAGAAAGATTTAAGATGCTCTGTGCAAAGCTAGGACTTCTAAATCTTGAAGATAAAACCAGATTGATCTAAACCAGACTGATCTGAGCAGATTGATCTAAACCAGATTGATCTAAACCAGATTGATCTAACCAGATTGATCTAAATCAGATCATCATGATCCAGATTAATAAAATCCCACAGGGAATGAAAACCAGATCATCATGACCCAGAATGATAAGACTCAGATCACTAGAAATTCCAACAGGGAACTAACACCAGATCACCAATACAGATGTCAATACAGATTAAATAAGTTCCCAACAGGAATTACTAAAAGAAAGCAACCAGATTGCAAAACCAGAAAGCCTCTGAGACAGAAGGCTAAACCAGAGAGTCTCAAGACCAGAAAATCTCAAAAACAGCAAGTCTCAAAGACAGAAAGCTAAACCAGAGAGTTAGTCAACTTTAACAGAAAGTTGAACCAGAACAGCCTCAACCAGAGAGATAAAAGAAGCTTTGAACAGAAAGTGGTTAACAAACGCTCAACCAGTTTGACCTCAACCAGATCACCTATTGACACGTGGATTAATATTTATTATTAATTAATCCATTACTTGGTTAAGGGGGAAAGGTCAACTGTATACGGCGACTAATTATCACTATTCTGACACTTAGATTTAAAGATCATCTATTTTTGATGATTGCATGCAGTAATTGGGAGACGTGATCGAGAAAAATATCTACCAAATCTAGAAAAAGGAGATAAAAGATTGCATCAAAAACAACGCGTCAATACACAACCGTTCGATCATAGCGCGTGCATCATACGATCAAGAGAGGCAACTATGGGTTGACAACCTAGTACATGGAAAGGCGGGAAAGCTGAAAAAGGGAAGGATTTCTCAATATTTTATTACCTTCATTATCTTCTCTCTCGCTTATATAGATTGATAAGGCGTTTCGTGTATCACTCACACTTTCAAAATTCACAAAACACTTAGAAAAATTTTCATCTTCCAAAAACTCTCTCTTGCAAAACTCTCACTCTCTAACAAAAATGGCTCCCAAATCGTCTGTATTTCTGGAACAAGCAACATTTTTGAAACCTTATATTCACCAAGACCTTTTTGCGGTTCTTGACACCTTCGGGTTTCATAAACTGGAGAAGGCATTTGATCTCGTTCGTCAGTGCAAAGGTTTCATATTTGTTCTTAATCGCTTTCCATTGCTTATATATCTTTTCTCTGTATTTATTTTCTTTTATGTAATCTCTGTCAAATACATTGAACTGCATAAACTGTTCTTGTGGCACCTATACTTCACTGATGGAAGGATAGTGCTCACATCTATACTACCGTGTTCTTTGTAGGTTTCTACAAAATTATCACTTCACACCCTGTGCACTTCCTGCCCAAGGATGTCGCAGCGTTTTATCTCTCATGGAAAGGAGAAAGAGGTGGAGAAGAAGCCACCATCAGGGTGAGTAAAGGGAACACTGT
Organism: Leonotis leonurus; assembly: GCA_026898415.1. Taxonomy (NCBI): domain Eukaryota; kingdom Viridiplantae; phylum Streptophyta; class Magnoliopsida; order Lamiales; family Lamiaceae; genus Leonotis; species Leonotis leonurus. The sequence goes on from JAPKLX010004110.1 coordinate 6,982, forward strand.
CAGTAACACTCCTTACAACGTCATCAACCTTATCAACGCTGCTTATAAGGTCAAAGATGAGGGACTAGAACTAGGGGAAATCACTGCAGAACAGCTGCAAGAGGCTGTGGAGATAGTGATGATAGTTCCCATCCACTACACAAACAGGATGTTTGTGCGTTCACTTCTCGCGCCAGAATTCAGGATAGTATTTGAATTCGTACAGCGAATTTTCCTCAACCACAACGGGTCTTACGACCAGGTGACCCCTGAGAAATTCAAGATATTGGCAGCAGTCGTCCTTAATCTGCCAGTAAACTGGAGTAGGATCTTATACGACCTCTTGGCAAAGGAGGCCAAGATGATCCTAGTGGTGAAGGGTAGCTCTCCAGGCATCGAAGTCAAGAGAAGCAGCCTGAGACATTCCACAAAGATCAGCTATATGCTGGAGTCTTTCTTTCCTCACCATACATGGGATACAGTGGTGGAGTTCAACGCACGACAACACTTTCCCAAGGACCAGCATCAGATAGAAATGTCAATGGGCATTTCAGCAAATCTGATTGCTAGAGTTAAAGACTCAGTTGTCTTAAACGCTCTGATGGAGATGGGGAACTCAAATCCTATCTGGATTCCTCCATCTGGTCCAGTATCTCACTCCACAAAATCCAAGGTCAATAAGGAGAAGCCATCCGAGAAAACTCCTACCAAGAGAACAACCAGGAGAGCCAGCTCGGTTGAAACTGACTTATCTACAGCCGCTCAACCACCAAAACCTAAACGACGAAAGCTTCAAAAATTGGTTGATACAGAACGGAGCCCAGAACCAGCACCAGAAACTACACTCCCTCACCAGGAGGTTGAGGAAGCAGAGATTCTCATAGGAGACCAACCAGAAGAAGTGGCTCCCATATCATCTTTCAACCCAGACCAGTCCAAGGACTTCTCCCCAGCTCATACCATAAGCTCATCTTCTGCTGAGCCTCTAGAACAGATCGCTGAGGGAGATGAGGAAGAAACTGAATCTTCGGATGAAGATGTTGAAAAGAAAACAGCTCAGTCTGTTATAAAATTGATTGAAGCAGAGGCTGACAGAGCAGTAATCAGCACTTTTCCAGGCATCCAGCTCACTCCTGAGAGCTATGATGCAGCTAAGAGGGTAAAATTGCTGCTGCTGATCAAAGACAGGAGTTCTATGTACTAGATGCTCTACTTAAGATCAGATCGATTGCTCAGCTCAAAGCAGAGGAAGCCACGCTGCTAAACATTTTTGAAGTCTCTTCTGTTGCTGAGCTAAGAGAAAGCTTCTCACATTCCATTCTTGCCATTGCCCAGCTCGAAGCTCAGAAGCTGCAGATCAATCTGAGAGAGATTTATGAGAAGGCTGGCAAGATACAATTTTATGACAGCGTTGTGGATGAAGATGCTGATCAGACTGCCCCATCTGGTGTTCACCAACCGGGTGCAACAATAGCAGAACCTGCACCAGATCAGGTCATGGTTGACACTGGTGTACAGATCACTACACCACCTGCACCAACAGAGGACGAATTTCTTGGCCAAACTATAGGAGGTGAACTTACAAATGACATTATCACTCCTGGTGTGGCAGCGGCACAGAATGTACATGTGCAGACTTATACCATGGACGATATATTGATGGACCAGCATCAATCTCTATCTAATGTCCATATCCGAGATCTGATTGCCAAGAAGGTAGATCAGTACATGTATGGAACGCTGACCACGGTCCAAGACGAAGCCACACGCATCCTAACAGATTTCAACGACCACCTGCAAATCTGCAGACTGAAAATTGAAGAGATCAGTAAGAAGTTAGATGATGATCGTGCTGCAGCTGAAGAACGAAAGGCACAGATTGATCAGAATCTGTTTTCTACAGAATTCAAAGTGAAAGAAATGTACAAAATCATCAGTGCCTTCGCAGAAAAGGAGAAAGACATGGTTCACACCATAGTCAAGGAGCAGACTGATGGTCTCACAGCAGATCTGGTCAAGGAAGCTAACTCATACACCAGATCCCTGCTTCGACAGTTTGAAACTGATGGCAAAAGCTTTGTGGAAAGGAAGCTACATGATCTGCAATATCCAACATCCTCTCTGATCAAAGCTTATTTTGATGAGACAGCAGACATCAAAGCAGCTCAAGAAGAGATTAAAACTGATCTGGCCAACACGCAGACTTCTTTTCAGAAGCAGATCAACGATTCAAATCTCAACATTACCTCGCTGCTATCTAGCAGAATTGAATCAGACAAGGAGATCGCTGAGCTGAAAAACGAGGTCACCTCTCTCAAGACATTCATTCAATCCCTCATTGATGATGTCGAAAAGGGGGAAGGACTTGGAAAGAAAACGCTGCCGTCTGCTACACAGGAGAAGAAGAAAGAGACAGCAGCTCAAACTAAACAGAAGAGCATGTCGGGATCTGGTCAATCCACTGCCAAGAAACAAGCCAGCTCACCCTCATTCCAAGCGCAGAAAACCTTCACTCCAAGCAGCTCATCCCAACCACCCAAGAAAAAGAAAAGAGCTGGATCAAGTTGGTTCTCTTCTGCTCCCATACGCAGATCACTGACAAAACAGGGAGAGACCAACTGGGTCCCAGATCATCTGAAGGAGGGATACGAAGGGCTGAAGTATGGGTTCATAATGTGCAGATATTTTCTCAAAGAACCTCTTTACCTTGAGGGGACTCCAGATGAAGCTTTTGAGCTATACATGGACAGAAATGATGCAAAGGATCTGGTGGGAGAGATCCGAGCTGCTGCTGACAAAGCCAATATCCAGATAACTGCTCCAGAAAGGGAGTTCAGGACCTGTCCTACTATTCCTGGGACAGATCTCCCTGACAAGACCTTTCTGCTGAATTTTATTAACCAGCTAGCAGAAAACAGAGGATACAAAGTGGATGCTGAAGATCCAGATTACATCAGAGTCAGAGAAGGAGTATATGAGAGCGTTCAGCTCATTTCTGATGAGACCAGAGCAAAGCTGAAGAAGCAGCAGGAGGAGAGAAGAAAAAGCAGATAGTAGCCCGATTTTCTTATATCCTTATGATCTGCCTTTTTCTTGTAATCTGTTCTGTTTATCTGTAACCTCTCTTGTTTGCTTATCAATATATGATCCAGTTTGAGTTTCTGATGACAACATTTCATTGTCCAGAACACATATAATAATATTCTAAAACGTTATAAACTTAATAACGTAACCTGATCAAATTGGAAAACCAGACCAGACCGATCTGTATTAGCTGATAGGATTCTTTTTGTAAAGTGTGGTTTCGACATCATCAACAAGGGGGAAATTGTTGGGAACCCTATAGATTAGTGTTGATGATGGTCTCTCAAAACA
>JAPKLX010001148.1:0-11714 GCA_026898415.1 Leonotis leonurus
ATTCTGCTAACCTTCTGTTGTTAACATTCTGCTAACCTTCTGTTGTTCTATCATCCAGACTTAGTAATCCAAGCTTTCCACACAGCATCTTAAATCTTTCTTCTGGTAGAACTTTAGTCAAGATGTCAGCACGTTGGATATCTGTATGAATCTTCTCGATCTGGATGTGCTTTCTCTCGACATGATCTCTAATAAAATGATGTCTCACATCAACGTGTTTGCACCTTGTATGAAGTACTGGATTCTGTGTTATAGCTATTGCACTTGAACTGTCACAGAATATTGGTATCTCTTTTACTTCGATCTCGTAATCCCTTAGTTGCTGTTTCAACCATAAGATTTGTGCACAACAACTTCCAGCAGCCATATATTCTGCTTCTGTTGTTGAGGTGGCGACAGATGTCTGTTTCTTTGAAAACCAAGATATCAACTTGTTTCCTAAAAACTGACATGTGCCAGAGGTAGACTTTCTGTCCAGTTTGCATCCTGCATAATCTGATTCAGAGTAGCCTGTTAGTTCAAAGTTGTCGTCATGTGGATACCAGAGACCAACGTGAGCTGTTCCTTTAAGATATCTAAGTATCTTTTTGACAGCTTCCATATGTGATTCTTTGGGATTGGCTTGATATCTGGCACACACTCCTACTGCAAACGTGATATCTGGTCGACTTGCAGTGAGGTATAATAGTGACCCAATTATGCCTCTGTATTTTGTTATAGGTGCTGGTTTGCCTTCTGGATCTAGATCTATCATTCCATTTATCTGCATTGGTATCTTGGCTGGCTTGCTATCTTTAACTCCAAACTTGTTGATCAGATCGTTAATGTACTTTGCTTGGTTTACAAAGATACCATCTAGTTGCTGTTTTACCTGCAAGACTAAGAAGAAGTTCATCTCGCCCATCATGGACATTTGATATTTGTTCTTCATTAGTTCAGCAAATTTATCACATAAATGGGAAGATTGGGATCCAAAAATTATGTCGTCTACATATATCTGCACCAAAAGGATATGTTCTTTGACTTTAATGACAAACAGTGTTTTGTCAACAGAACCTCTCTTGAACCCTGATTCCAGCAGAAAGGTTGATAACGTCTCATACCACGCTCTTGGTGCTTGTTTTAATCCATAGACAGCTTTAACTAATCTATATACCTTCTGGTCAGGATTTCCTTCTTCAAAACTAGGTGGTTGTTCAACATATACTTCTTCTTCAAGTATACCATTTAGGAATGCACTTTTAACATCCATCTGGTACACTTTGAATCTCTTGTATGCTGCATATGCGAGAAATAATCTGATTGCTTCCAATCTGGCAACTGGTGCAAAAGTCTCGTCAAAGTCGATACCTTCCTGTTGACTGTATCCCTTTGCAACAAGTCTAGCTTTGTTTCTAACTACTTCTCCGTTTTCATCTCGTTTATTCTTGAATACCCATTTGACACCTATTACTCCCTGATGATTTGGTCTGTCTACCATATACCAGACTTGGTTTCTTTTAAACTCATTGAGTTCTTCTTGCATAGCAATGACCCAGTCTGCATCTTTGAGTGCTTCATAAATGTTAGAGGGTTCAACACGTGATAGATAGCAACTGAGAAGTGCACTCTCTCCATGCATTCTTCTGGTTCTTACTCTATCACTTGGGTTCCCAACAATCTGTTCAGGAGGATGATTGTCCTGTATCCATCTCCTCCTGCTGGTCATTTCTTCTTCTGATATCTCAGGTTCTGGTTCATTTTTTGGGTCCTCAAATTCTGGATGAGATGTTTGAAAAGGATTGTCCATTTCTGGTTCTTCAATTTCTTGATTATTGTTCCAACCATTTGTATCTCTTGATTCTTCTGGTTGATCGTGATTTTGTTCATTGTTATCTCCTTCTTCTGGTTGATTACCTTCCGGTTGAATTATTAATCTGTTAAGATCCAGAATGATGTGTTCTATTCCCCCTTGCTGTGAGCTTATTGCTTCAGCATTAGATGAAACATTAATATCATTATCATCTGTTGTATTCCAGATTAGAATATCTTCTAGCAGAATTCCTTCTGTTCTCTTTTCCTTGTTCTGGCCTTGTGTATGATCATCACTCAACTCTCTGTCAATGACAAAAGATTCATCAAGGACAATATGAGGTGTTATGTCACAGCCCAATTTCTTAACCCTTTCTTAGTCAAGAGATTAGACCATGACTCACTTAACTTAGAAATAACTCTAGCAAATGATGTTTGGTTGCAAAGAAACTCATATAAGTTCTCGCGTAAAACAGGGCAGGGCCGACACGTCGACTTCGAAAGCCCATAACTTTCTCATACGAACTCCGAATTAAGATCCGAAAGAGGCGTTGGAAATCTATCGAAAAGATCTTTCAAATGACACCAATTTCAGAAAAAACAGACCAGTGAAACGTGCAGAAATGGGAAAAACAGAGGATGCCCTGTTTCTTGCAAAATCAAAGTTTACTAAATTTTTGAACTTAGAGTTTCAACACATCAAAATACCAACTCAAGCAACCAAGAGATAGAGATAGAACATGATAACTCACAAAGGAAAGTGAAACCATGGATACCAAAGACTAAACCAATACATAGGTGCCAGACGTCAAATGACAACAAACATAGGATCGCAACGAAATCATGAGTTGAGCTACATGTATGACGACATATAACTCAACATACAAACAACTAACATGAACAATAAGACAATCTATATTTCACTGAATGGTTCGCATACAAAACAACTACAGTGTTCGAATCCATCGCCATCTCCAGCTCAACCTGCACGTTAAGAAAACATGCAGGGCGTGAGTACATAAAGCACTCAGTGGACACATGCCAAAACATTTAAAATCTTGCTCATAGAGCTAAAATATTGACTTGCCAAATCTTTCTTTTCTGAAAATAATGTAACTGAGCATGCATGAAATGTGTCTGCAGACATAAATCTGAAATCTGTAATACCATATCTACGCACTTCTTGTGTTGAGAGGTAGGCCTCCCTCTCAAACACTATGACCGGCCGATCCGCTCACCGGCTCACGGTCACAAATGTGTACACAAACCCTTACCGGCAGCTCGTCCGGCATAGGGCCGATATCGTAATTCTCTCGTAGATAGGCAATATGCAACATGCTTAAAAACAGGCAAGTCAACTTCTTTAACATAAAACATAATGCATAAATAAATCTTTAGCACGTGCATAACTTTTAGTTAGAAAGCCCACCTGGATGTTCCTTAGAGCTAAGGAACTAATTTGCTCATAACCACCATCTATCCTCGTCTTCTAGATCCTCTCTTTTCCTTCCACTTTTATCCCCTCGATCTCATCTACCTCTTCTTTCTATAATGATTCAAAGTTAATTAGTTTCTCATACTTAATTCTCATTCTTCTTATAATCTACTTCGATTATCATTTCGCATGCTTATAACTTATTCGGTTATTGCATCCTTCAAATTTAACCTCTCATTCATTATTTATCTTACTTATATCATCACTTCACTTCTTTACTTACTAAACTAACAATTTCCAACTTTTACATACTTGGCTAATTTAATCTCATAGTTCCACATTATACTTCATATTCTTCCCTCATCATATCTATGGTATTAAATCAAACCATTAAACCCTCTACATGTACCTTTGGATCATCCCCTTCTCCAAGCATTTTATGAATCTCCATGAAGTGGTAATTCTATCTTCAAATTCTTAGTTTATCTATGCTTATTATCATCTAATTAGTTTCTATTCATCATCACTTAAGCAATTTACCATCAACATATATATAAACCATGAACTTCATACATTCTTAAATTTTTGAAAATCTCATTCTAGTGCATGAAAAATTCCCAATTAATTATTCTAAGCTTTATTCATACCATTGATTCCAATTATGATCTCAAATTACACAAATAAAATCAAAATCTTATAGAACACTTAAGGGCAATTTTCGGTCCTTAAGAAGAAAATTAGAAAATTGATTTTTGATCTAATTTCTTGCTCTAATCATGCTTAGTGATGTCTAATGATACTTATTCATATCCAATTCAAGCAAATTCATGCATATTCTTCAAAATCAAATTAGGGTTTATGGTGAAGATTTAGGGCAAATCTAATTACTCTTCATATCTTATAATTCTTTTCAAATTCTTACTTCAATCATGATTCTCTACTCATTTCATATCACATATATGGAAATTAACATCATATCTTCATGAATCATAAAGCATAATTTATCATAGATGAAAATGCAAACTTTCTTCAATTTCTATAAATTAAAGAGGTAAAGATAGAAGATAGTACCTCAAAGACACTTTTTCTTCAAATTTTGGATTCAAAACCTAGCTTAGAAGCTTGATTATGGAAGAATAAATTTTTCTCTATGGTGGAAGAGCAATTTTCGAAAATGAGGGGGTGAAGGGAGGTAGAAGATGATAAATATTAGGACAATTTCTTATCTCTTAAGTAATTTCATGTAATTGGTTAATTAAATAATTAAATACATAATTCTACATCACTCTAGGGGTTTCTAGAACCTTCTAGAACATCCGTTTTTGGGTTCCGAGATATTAATACTGGATTACTCATCTCGACACAAGGAATCCACCGGTTCAGACCGTTCGTGATTCCGAGTTCATTTGAACAATTTATGCGAGTTTTAAGATACCGAACAAATTTAATTAAATAAATTCCCTCTAAAAACCATATTTTCTAACAAAGTCTTTATAATAATCTCTTCTATATATCTTAGAAAATTGAGCATAATTTGTAGGTTCTACTACAACTGTCGGATTCTCAATCCGAATTTTAATCGAAAACTTATTTAATTATTACCGAAATGGTAATAATAAATTTTTATTCTCTAATTTGCCTGTTTTCTAGCTTAATGAAATTTCTAAATCCATTTTTCTATATTATATAATAGATAAAAATTTTCTCTTCTGAGGGGTATGCATCGTCTGAGTTTATTCTATCTCAACCCCTTTCTTTTATCTCTAATATGGAATTATTAAATTCCATTTTCTTTCTTAACGAATATTCGTAATTCTCTCTTCTAAATCGTATAATAGATTCTTCAAACTCTTCTTAATCTCATAAAAATATTCTCTTAAGGATGCATAGCCTTAATTAAGGTTTAATCACGTTTTAATTATGGCTACAGTATTTCGGGGTATTACATGTTACCTCCACAATATGGGTCTTCTTGTTGTAAACCCTATAAGCTTTACTAACATCAGAATATCCTAAGAATATTCCAGGGTCAGCTTTGCTGTCAAAGGTTTTCAACTGTGATTTCCCATTATTATGGATGTAACACAAACAACCAAAAGAACGGAAGCAATGTATCCTGGGCTTTCTGTTGTTCCAGACTTCGTATGGTGTCTTTCCATGTCTGATGGTAACTACAGATCTATTCTGTGTATAGCAGGCTGTAGAAATTGCTTCTGCCCAAAATTTCTTAGGTAATCTGGTTGCATTAAGCATTGTGCGAGCTGCTTCTTTTCATGATCTGTTTCTTCTTTCAACTACACCATTCTGTTGAGGTGTTCTGGTTGCAGATGTTTGATGTGAGATTCCCATCTGGTTACAGTAATCCTCAATCTCCTGGTGGCCTGATCTTGGACTGTTGAGAGAGTCCCATACATGAATTTGTCAACTTTCCTAGAGATTAAATCTCTCACTTGTGTGTTGGACAGTGATTGATGTTGGGTCATCAATATATCCTCTAGGTTTGTTGACTCCACATACTCTTCCATTGTTGCTGCGACAGCAGGGGTGTATATATCATCTGTGAGTTTACCACCCACCCTCTGTCCAGCTGGCTCAGTCTCCTCTTGTGGATAATCCACCACTGCAATCTGGATTTTGCTAGATTTGGCTGGTTCCCCCTCAGCCTGTGCAGTGGGTTCCACAGTTTGTTCTGTAGCATCAGCCATATGCTGATCTGGTTCTGACTCTTGAGTTGCTGCACCTGGTTAGTGAGCTTTAACTGGTTCTGCTTCAACTTCTTCAACCTCAACTTCTTCTTCATCAACACTGTCATAGAACCCCAGCATCTCTGCCTTTTCATATATCGATCTGAGATCGATCTGAAGTTCTTTTGCCTCAAACTTTGTCATGGCCAGGATGTCTGGTCTATAAGTGTCTCTCAATTCGGTGATAGAGGATGCAGTAAAGATGTTGAGCAAGGTCGCTTCTTCTGCCTTGAGGGCATCAATTGATCTGGTCCTCAATATGGCGTCAAGGACATAGAATTCCTTGTCTTTGATGAGTAGTAGAAATTTGAGACGTCTTGCTGCCTCGTAGCTCTCATGAGTGAGCTGAATCCCAGGAAAAGTTTTTAGAATGGAGTGATCTGCCTCAGCTTCTAGAAGCTTCACCACTGTCTCTGCCTTTTTCTTCTCCTCATCCTCATCGGTGGATTCTTCTTCACCTTCAACATCCTCATCGATCTACTCCAAAGGTTCAGCAGAGGATGGACTTGCAGTATGAGCTGGTAAGAAGTCTTTTGTTTGACTTGGGTCCATGGAGGAGATGGGGACAACATCCTCTGGTGGCCCCCCTAACAGTATCTCCTCATCCACAATCTCTTCCTCCTGTTGAGGGATGGTAGTTTCTTTACCCTGGACTTCCTCCACAGTTTCAGACAGCTTTAGTAGCTTCCTTCTCTTGGGTTTTGGTTGTTGGGCTGCGGTGGAGGCATCTGTGTCCACAGAGCTGGCTCTCCTTGTAACTCTCTTTGTAGGGGTCCTTTCGACTTGTTTCTCTTTTGTTACTTTGAACTTTGTAGACTTCTCAGCTAGAGCAGATGGTGGAACCCAGATTGGGTTGGAGCTTCCCATCTCTATCAGCACATTGGCAAAAACAGGATCTGTTACCCTTGCAAGCAGATTGGCAGAAATGCCCATAGACATTTCAATTTGGTGCTGGTCCTTCAGAAAGCGCAATCGGGTGTTGAACTCAATAGAGGTATCCCACTTGTGTTGTTTGAATAATGACTCCAGCATATAGCTAATTTTGGTGGAGTGTCTTAAACTGCTCCTTCTCACCTCAATTCCAGGACTTGCTCCCTTAATGAAGGTGATCATCTTGGCCTCCTTGCCAATAGATCGAAGAGGATTCTGCTCCAGTTCACCAGTAGATTCAGCACGATAGCTGCTAGAATCTTGAACTTTTCGGGAGTGACCTGGTCGTCAGAACCATTGTGGTTCAAGAAAATTCTTTGGACGAATTCAAAAATTATCTTGAATTCTGGTGCAAGAAGTGCCCTATTGAACATCTTGTTCGTGTAGTGAATGGGCACTACCATCACCATCTCTATCACGTCCTGAAGTTGTTCTTCGGTAATGTCTCCCAGAGTGAGACCTTCATCCTTTAACTAGTAAACCTCATCAATAATGTTCAGTACATTATAGGTAGTATTGCTGATGCTGTTGCCTTTGCTGACCCTAATTGTAGCTTCATTCCCGCCTTTCTCTCCTTGCCACGAGAGATAAAAGGCCGCAACTTCTTTTGGTAGAAAGTGGACAGGGTGTGTAGTAATTATGTTGTGAAATCCTACAAAGGAATCAAAACAATAGATATGAGCACAATCTTTCCATCAATGAAGTATAAGTGCTCAAATAGAAATGTACAGAGTATATAATTCAACACAACAATACAAGTGCATATAAGCATGCAAAATAGATAAGGGGGGGATTTTCAAAACGAGTTCAAGAGATTTTCAGAGTATTCAACAACAATTAAAGGAAACATATAAATTGAAACCTTTGCAGCGCTTAACAAGGTCGAAGGCCTTGTCCAGTTCGTGAAAACCAAAAGTGTCGAGAACAACATAAAGATCTTGGTGAATGTATGGTTTCAAAAAGTTCACTTGCTCAAGAAATAGGGAAGATTTGGGTGCCATATTGGTAAAAACAGGTATGGTTTTGAAGATTTGAGAGAGTTTGGGAGGAAGAAAATTCGCTAAGTGTTTAAGGAAGAAGAACAGTGTATGTGATAGTCGAACCGCCTTATCAAAATGTATATATAGATAGATAAGCTATAAGAGAGAGTAATATTTTAATTGATTTTCTTCCCTTTTTCAGCTTTCTCCCGCCTCTCCGTGTTATAGACTTATGGACTATTATTTTCTCTTCTCTGCGTTTCATACACGCGCTTGATCAACGGCTACAGTGAGGCGCGTGTTTGTATCACCAGTTGATTTTCTTTCTTTTTCTTGGTTTGGTAAATATCTCCTCGATCACGTTTCCCAAACACTGTACTTAATCATCAAAATAGAAGATTTGGTATATTATGTCAGAATTTAGATACATAGGCTAAAAATTAATCGCCGTATCTTTTTGACTTTCCCCCTTGACCAAGTAATGGGAATATTAAAATAAAAGAATTTATTAATATCCACGTGGCTGCTAGTCATCTGGTCCAGATCGATCTCCTAATTAACAAATTGTTGTTAACACCAACGATCTGTTTTATGTCACTTTTATTTGGACATTAATCTTGAGTAATGATCTGCTAATTATTCCCTGTTGGAATTTAATCGATCTATTTATTCTATTTAGATGATCTGGTGTTAATTCCTAGTTGGAATTTTACATGATCTGTTGGAATGGTGAACTTGATTTGATCTACGTCAATCTGGTCTTTTCTTCAAGATTTAATAGTCCTAGTTTACCACAAAGCATCTTAAATCTTTCTTCTGGTAATGCTTTGGTAAGGATGTCAGCTCTCTGTACTTCAGTGTGTATTTTCTCGATCTGTACATGTTTTCTTTCAACATGATCTCTTATAAAATGATGTCTCACATCCACATGCTTGCATCTGGTATGCAAAACAGGGTTCAGTGTGATTGCTATAGCACTTGAGCTGTCACAGAAAATGGGTATCTCCTTGACATCTATCTCATAGTCTTTGAGCTGTTGTCTTAACCAGAGTATTTGTGGACAACAGCTTCCACCTGCCATATATTCTGCCTCTGTGGTTGATGTGGCAACAGATGTCTGTTTCTTTGAGAACCAAGAGATTAATTTATTTCCCAAGAACTGACAAGTACCAGATGTTGACTTTCTGTCCAGCTTACATTCAGCATAATCTGAATCTGTGTATCCAGTTAGTTCAAAGTTGTCTTCACATGGATACCATAATCCAATATGGGCAGTTCCCTTAAGATATCTTAATATCTTCATAGCTGCTTCCATGCGAGACTCTTTAGGATTTGCTTGATATCTTGCACATACTCCTACTGCAAATGTAATGTCAGGTCGACTGGCAGTTAGGTAAAGTAGTGATCCTATGATCCCTCTGTATTGAGTAATATTAGCTGGTTGTCCCTCTGGATCAGGATCAATTTTCCCGTTGGTCTGCATTAGGATTTTAACTGGTTTACTGTCTTTAATACCAAATTTAGTCAGCAGATCGTTGATGTACTTTGCTTGATTAATGAAAAAACCATATGGTAACTGCTTGACCTGCAAACTTAGAAAGAAGCTCATTTCGCCCATCATGGACATTTGATACTTATTTTTCATAAGTTCATCAAATTTATCACATAGATAGGTGGATTGAGATCCAAAAATGATATCATCTACATAGATCTGTACTAGAAGGATATTTTCTTTGACTTTGATGATGAACAAGGTCTTGTCAACTGATCCTCTTCTAAATCCAGATTCTAGTAGGAATGTTGATAAAGTCTCATACCAAGCTCTAGGGGCTTGTTTGAGACCATAGACTGCTTTTGTCAGTCTGTATACTTTCTGATTTGTATCTGCTTCTTCAAATCCAGGTGGCTGTTCCACATAGACTTCCTCTTCAAGGATACCATTTATAAAGGTACTTTTGACATCCATCTGGTATACCTTGAACCTTTTGTGTGCAGCATATGCTAGGAACAGCCTTATAGCTTCTAATCTGGCTACGGGTGCAAATGTTTCATCAAAATCAATGCCTTCTTGTTGATTATAGCCTTTAGCTACTAATATGGCTTTGTTTCTGACTACTTCACCATTTTCATCTCGTTTATTTTTGAATACCCATTTTACACCTATCACTCCTTGGTGTTTGGGTCTATCCACGAGAAGGTTCAATGCGAGAGAGATAGCAGCTTAACAAGGCACTTTCTCCACGCATTCTCCTTGTTTTCACATGATCTGATGGGTTCCCAACAATCTGTTCCGGTGGATGATCTTGTATCCATCTCCTTCTCCTGGTCATCTCTTCATCAGATATCTTAGGATCAGGTTGATCTGTTGGATCCTCAAATTCAGTGTGAATTGTTGGTGAAGCTTGAAATGGATTCTCATCTATTCTTTCTTCTAGGATTAGATTTCTAGATTGATCATCGTCTGCAATGACTGTTTCATTGCTTTCAGCGGGTGATCTGTTTTCATCCAGTTCAGGTTGGATTATTCCCCCTTGCTGTATAACTTCTTAAGCAATTGGTGGAGTGTTGATCTCTTCATCAACATTCTTTGAATTCCACATAAGAATATCCTCAAGTAGTAATTTATTTATCTTTCTTGTAGTCATCTGGTTCTCTGACTGTCTATTATCTAGTGACCTGTACTCAACAATAGACTCATCAAATAAAACATGAGGTGTTACCTCCACAATATGAGAGTTCTTATTGTAGACTCGATATGCTTTACTAACATCAGAATATCCTAAGAATATTCTAGGGTCAGTTTTGCTATCAAACGTCCTCAATTGAGATTTCCCATTATTATGTATGTAACACAAACAACCAAAAGTGCGAAATTAAGAGATCTTAGGCTTTCTATTGTTCCAGATCTCATACGGAGTCTTTCCATGTCTGAGTGTAATTGATGATCTGTTCTGAGTATAACAGGCTGTGTAGATAGCTTCTGCCGAGAACTTCTTGGGTAGATTGGTAGCATTTAGCATAGTACGAGCTGCTTCTTTAAGTGATCTGTTTCTCCTCTCTACAACTCCATTCTGTTGAGGAGTTCTAGCAGCTGAAGTTTGAGGAGTTATTCCCATCTTGATGCAGTATGCTTCAATCTTCTGGTTGAGAAATTCTGTTCCTCAATCTGTTCTGATAGAAACTCATCAAACATCTGCTGCTCGAACTCCTCAACAGAATGGAGTCGTTGAGAGGAGAAACAGATCACTCAAGGAAGCAGCACGTACAATGCTTAATGCAACTAATCTGCCAAAGAAATTCTGAGCAGAAGCCATATACACAGCCTGCTATACTCAAAAAAAATCATCCATCACACTCAGACATGGAAAGAAACCATATGAGATTTGGAACAACAGAAAGCCTAAGATTTCTTACTTTCGAACTTTTGGCTATCTGTTTTACATACACAATAATGGGAAATCTCAATTGAAATCGTTTGATAGCAAGACTGACCCTGGAATATTCTTAGGATATTCTGATGTTAGTAAAGCATATCGAGTCTACAATAAGAACTCCCATATTGTGGAAGTAACACCTCATGTTGTTTTTGACGAATCTATTGTTGAGTACAGGTCACTAGATGAAAAATAGGTAGAAAACCAGATGTTGGGTCCCGGGAGAGCGGGTGTGGTGTATGGGGGAGGGGGGAATACACCACAATCCAACTTTTCGCGTTTGACTGTTTGAATAGCAGGTTGAGAATCAGCTTGCTGTTGATACCAGAACAGCTCGCTGTTAATAGCAGTCCATCTCCTCTGTTGTAGAGAGAGTTCTAGCTGCTCAAGAAAGTTCTCA
>JAPKLX010001148.1:14714-25868 GCA_026898415.1 Leonotis leonurus
GATAGTGTGACTTGTGATAAAGAAGATGAAGAGGTTGGAGAAGGAGAGAGGGTTGAAGGTGAACCATCTGGTGCTCACCAATAGGGTGCATCCATCACAGAACTTGAAACAGACCAACCCATGGCTGAGGTTGAAGAGCAGACCAATGCACAGGCTGAGGGGGAACCAGCCCAGCAACGCACAATTCAAAGTGCAGTGGTTGATCAAGTAGAACATGAACCAACAGGACAGACAGTGGGAGGCAGGCAGACAGATGAAATTTACACCCCAGTTGTCGCTGCAACTATGGACGAATATGTAGAGATGACCAACCTGGAAGACATATTGATGACCCAGCATCAATCATTGTCAAATACACAAGTGAGGGATCTCATCTCCCAGAAGGTTGATAAATACATGTATGGGACCCTTTCTACAGTACAAGAGGAGGCCCGCCGCATTCTCACAGAGTTCAACAACCACTTGAAAACTCACGTTGATCAGGTTGACTCTGATTTGAGAAGGATATGCAGACAGAAAATTGAAGAGCTGAGTAAAAAGATGGATGATGATCGAGCTGCTGCCGAAGAAAGAAAAGCACAGATCGATCAAAGTCTGTTTACAACAGAACTCAGAGTCAAAGAAATATACAGAATAGTCACTGCCTTCGCAGAAAAGGAAAAAGACATGCTTCACACCATAGTCAAAGAGCAGACCGATGGCATAGCAGCAGATATAGTGAAAGAAGCCAATGCTTACACCAGAGCCTTGTTTCGGCAGTTTGAAGCTGATGGTAAAAACTTTGTTGAAAGGAAGCTGAGCGATCTACGCTACCCAACCAAGCTGATGATTGAAGGCTTCTTTGACGAGATAGGGACAATAAAAGAAGAACAAGAGGAGCATACTACCAATCTGGCCTCCACAAGATCATCTCTTCAAAAGCAGATTGATGACTCAAATCTCAATATCACATCACTGCTTACACAAAAAGTGGACACTGATAAAAAGCTCAAGGCAATGAAGGAAGAGATCACTTTCCTACGGGCACTCATCAATATGATTGTTGATGATGTCGAAAAGGGGGAAGGATCTGTGAAAGAAAAGAAGCCAACTGCTACAAAAGGGAAGGAAAAGGAGAAGGTGCAACCTGAGCAGCAGATTACACCACAAACAGCCAGCCCTCCATCTGCTCCATCTGCTCATACTCAAAAATCCAAATCATCCAGCAGATCGAGCCAATCCCAAAGGAAAAAGAAGAAAACTGGATCCAGTTGGCCTTCTACTCTCATCAGAACAACTGGAGAGACCAACTGGGTCCCAGACCACTTAAGAGATGGATGGGAAGGACTCAAGAATGCCTTCAACATGTGCAGATACTTCCTAAAGGAGCCTGCATACATCGAAGGCACTCCAAACGAGTCTTTTAACCGATATCTGGATTTGAACGACACAAGTGATCTGGTAGAAGAGATAAGGAAGGCTGCAGCTAAGGCAAAATTCCAGATCACTACGCCGGAGAAAGAATTCAGAACATGCCCCACCATCCCAGGGACTGATCTGCCTGACATAACCTTCTTACTCACCTTCATAAACCAATTGGCCGAAAATAGAGGGTATAAGGTGGATGCAGAAGACCCTGACTATATAAGGATAAGAGAAGGGGTTTATGAGAGTGTCCAACTCATCTCGGATGAAACTAGAGCTAAGATGAAGAAACTTCAAGACGAGAAAAGGAAGAGCAGATAGCTATATCTTTTCACATTATCATGATCTGTATCTTCTATTTTTTTTTACTCAATGTACTTCAATCTGTCTTGATTCTTATATATATATGAAGTTTCTTTGAATTTCTGATGACAACACCCTATTGTCCAGAACACATATAAAATGTCCTAATCGTTATAACCTTAATAACGAATAATCATCCATCTGGTTATCAGACCAGATCACTCTTAAGAGCTGATAGGACATTATTGTAAAGTGTGGTTTCGACATCATCAAAAAGGGGGAAATTGTTGGGAACCCTAATATATTTAGTTTTGATGATGACCCTTCGAAACACACTTAGCTATTTTTGAGTTTAAGCTGTTCTATATGTAAAGCAGATCACAACACTTAAAAGTGAATTCTGTTAAAAGAACAGATTAGGAGATGACTTAATATGTAAATGAATTATTCCTATAGAAGTCATTTCTAAAATGGTATAGGATGAAGGTCAAGATTTCACGCCAAAAGGAATCGATCTGCTGTAACAGACAGCGACCAGATCGATGACCAGATCGATATCTACAGCGAAGCACCAAATCAATTTAGTCATCAAACTACCAGATTACATCATCCTACACATCATACCCTCTTCCCACATCAAAATTGAAGCATATCCAACAGGGATTGGAAAGAGAATCTTCGAATGACACAAAGAAGGAAAGAAACCGTTAGCAATCTGCTTTCCATAAAACTGAAGATTAAGTCAACGTTTCAACAAGGCAAGAAGAGATATGATGGACATCTTTGATTGGCAATCTACCATCTGACTCACGCCAATCAACAAACGGCTAGAATTTTCAATTCAATGCCTATATAACCTTGAAGTTCAAAATCTGGAAAATACAAGAAAGAGACAAGATACAAGAGATACACGCAAGCTATACTACGAATATACTCTCAAACCTTCTTGATCCAGATTAAGAGCTTCAAAGACCTGTGATTATACATCACACCAACTCAACCTCGATTGAAGTCTATCTTGTCGAGAGGAAGCAGATCACCTTGCTAGCTAGTAGGTTTCTAGTAGTAACGTAGAGGTAATCTGTTGTAAAGGGACACGACCCTTATTTCGTGCATAAGTATCTCTCTAGTTTTGATTGATACTTGTGACTCGTTCTCCACGAGTATAAAGAAGCAGAGTATCCTAGTAGTGAATAATCTGGTCTAGTTTTGACCAGATCGTGGACGTAGGGATTTCCCGAACCACGTTAAACAACTGTGTCATTTACTTTTCTGTATCTTTATTTTCAGTTGTTTATTATTCTAACATTCTGCACTATCATACAAACTGCATCTCATTCAATTTGTTTAAACGAACTGACTATCTCTAAAGGTTTTCTTAATAAGAGCACTCATTAAATCCACCATATTTCCGCACACACAACACCCAGAAGATAATAAGATCACTCTTATTATTGACTAAGTGTTTACACTAGAGAGCAACCTGTTTGGACTAATCTGGTATTGATCTGAGTATCGATCTGGTTAGTCATCTGCCGAGCAAATTCTTAAATAAGAATAGCTTGAACTCTCTATTATTTTAACAAGTAAACTGAAAAGTTTGCATTTGGTGTATTCCCCCCCCCCCCCCATACACCAAAGCCTGCTCTTTCGGGACCAACAATGCGCTTGGCAATCATTGCAAATTCTTTTAACAATTTATCATAACCTTTCTCTTCATCTAGTATAGAAGTTTCAGAAAGTTCATCTGGTTTGCTCTTTGCTTTGAAGGCTACTTCTCTGTCCTTCTTCGAGCTGCTTTCTGTCTTTCTTGAATTCATCATATTTATTGCAGGCAAGAGACAGCTTGTTCTCAATCATGACTTCAGATCCTAGACACAAGTCTCTTAGGGCTTCCCACATCTCTTTGGCAGTATCCAGATCTTGGATTTTGGCCAGATCTTGGTTTCCTCTGCTGTATATTTTCTTGGATCTTTAGGAACAATCTGTGTAGTTACTCCAGTTGAGTTGGTTACCGTCACTTCTTCAGTGATCTTTAGTGGACCATCTTCGATAACTTTCCACATCAGATAGTGATAGGCTTTGAGTGCCATTTTGATTCTGAAGCTCCATTCTCTATAACCTTGGATAGAGAATTCTTCACAAGCCCTAACAACAGATGATTCCATAACAGATAGTATGCACGTGTATGAAATATAGGTTTTCCTGGATCTATTCAAGTTGACCACGCAGGTGTTAACCTTGTGAAACATAGGTTCGGGAAATCCCTACGTCCACGATCTGGTCAAAACTAGACCAGATTATCCACTACTAGGATACTCTACTTCTTTATACTCGTGGAGAACGAGTCACAAGTATCAATCAAAGCTAGAGAGATACTTATGCACAAAGTAAGGGTCGTGTCCCTTTACAACAGATTACCTCTACGTTACCACTAGAAAACTACTAGCTAGCAGGGTGATCTCCTTTCTCTCGATAAGACAGACTTGAATCGAGGTTGGGTTGGTGTGATGTAGAATCACAAGTTGTTTGAAGCTCTTAGTCTGGTTCAGAGATTGAATGCTTTGAGAGTATGTTGTCAATGTAGCTCGCGTGCTTGTCTTTATCTCCAGACCATGAACTCCAAATATATAGGCTTTGAATTTTAAAATTCTAGCTGTTGTTGATTGGCGTGAGATTGATTGTAGATTGCCAATCAATGATATCCATCATATCTATTCTTGCCTTGTAGAAACGTTGACTCAATCTTCTAAGTATGGAAGGCAGATCACTAACGGTTGCTTTCCTTCCTTGTGTCAATCGTAGATCCTCTTCCCAAACCCTGTTGGATGGGCTTCAATTTTGACATGGCAAGATGGTATGATGTGTAGGATGATGTCATCTAGTGGTTTGATGACTCTATCGATCTGGTGCTTCGATGTGATCATCGATCAGGTCGGTCATCTGGTCGCTATCTGTTACAGCAGATCGATTTCTTCTTGACGTGAATTCTTGCCCTTCATCCTATACTATTTATATAAATGACTTCCATAGGAATAATTCCTTTACATGCTAAGTCATCTCCTAACCTGTTCTCTATCAGAATTCACTTTATATGTAGTGATCTGTTAACACGTAGAACAGTTTAACTCTAAAAGAACTAAGTGTGTTTCGAGAGATCATCATCAAAACTAAAATACTTTAGGGTTCCCAACACTTCAGGTAATGTTTTAGTAAGAATGTCGGCTCTCTGTACTTCAGTGTGTATTTTCTCGATCTGTACATGTTTTCTTTCAACATAATCTCTTATAAAGTGATGTCTCACATCTACATGCTTGCATCTGGTATGCAAAACAGGATTATGTGTGATAGCTATATCACTTGAACTATCACAGAAAATGGATATCTACTTGACATCGATCTCGTAGTCTTTGAGTTGTTGTTTTAACCAGAGTATTTGAGCGCAACAACTCTCAGCTGTCATATATGCAGCCTTTGTAGTTGATGTGGCAACAGATGTCTGCTTCTTTGAGAACCAAGAGATCAGTTTATTTCCTAACAACTGACATGTGCCAGATATTGACTTTCTATCTAACTTGCATCCAGCATAATCTGAGTCTGTATATCCAGTTAGCTCAAAGTTGTCTTCACAAGGGTACCATAATCCAATGTAAGTTGTTCCCTTAATATATCTTAATATCTTCTTAGCTGCTTCCATGTGAGACTCTTTGGGATTCACTTGATATCTTGTACATAGTCCCACTGCAAATGTGATGTAAGGTCGACTGGCTGTTAGGTATAGTAGTGATCTTATAATCCCTCTGTATTGAGTAATATTAGCTGGTTTTCCCTCTGTATCAGGATAAATTTTCCCGTTGGTCTGCATTGGAATTTTAACAGGTTTACTGTCTTTTACTCCAAACTTAGTCAGCAGATCGTGAATATACTTTGCTTGGTTAATGAAGATGCCATCATGTAACTGCTTGACCTGCAAACCTAGAAAGAAACTCATCTCGCCCATCATGGACATTTGATACTTATTTTTCATAAGTTCAGCAAATTTATCACATAAGTGAGTAGATTGGGATCCAAATATGATATCATCTACATAGATCTGTACTAAAAGGATATTCTTTTTAACTTTGATGATGAACAAAGTCTTGTCAACTGATCCTCTTCTAAATCCAGATTCGAGTAGAAATGTAGACAATGTCTCATACCAAGCTCTAGGGGCTTGTTTTAGACCATAGACTGCTTTTGTCAGTTTGTATACTTTCTGATTTGGATCTGCTTCTTCGAATCCAGGTGGCTGTTCCATATAGACTTCCTCTTCAAGGATACCATTTATAAAGGCACTTTTGACATCCATCTGGTATACCTTGAATCTTTTGTGTGCAGCATATGCCAAGAACAACCTTATTGCTTCTAGTCTGGCTGCGGGTGCAAATGTTTCATCAAAATCAATGCCTTCTTGTTGATTATAGTCTTTAGCTACTAATCTGGCTTTGTTTCTGACTACTTCACCCTTCTCATCTTGTTTATTTTTGAACACCCATTTTTCACCAATAACTCCTTGGTGTTTGGGTCTGTCCAAGAGATACCAGACCTCATTTCTTTTGAACTCATTAAGTTCTTCTTGCATTGCTATTATCCAATCTGCATCTTGTAGTGCTTCATGAACATCAGATGGTTCAATGCGAGATAAGTAGCAACTTAACAAGGCACTTTCTCCATGCATTCTTCTTGTTTTCACACGATCTGATGGGTTCCCAACAATCTGTTCTGGTGGATGATCTTGTATCCATCTCCTTCTCCTGGTCATCTCTTCCTTAGATATCTCCGGATCAGGTTGATTTTTTGGGTCCTCAAATTCAGTGTGTGCTTGAAATGGATTCTCATCTGTTCTTACTTCTGGATTTAAATTTTCAGATTGATTATCATTCGCAATGACTGTTTCATTGCTTTCAGTTGGTGATCTGTTTTCATCCAGATCATGTTGGATTGTTCCCCTTTACTGTATGATTTCTTCAGCAATGGGTGGAATATTGATCTCTTCATCATTGCCTTTTGATTTCCAGATCAGAATATCTTCTAATAATATCTCATTCATCTTTCTGGTAGTCATCTGGTTTTCTATCTGTTAATCATCTAGTGGCCTGTACTCAACAATAGACTCATCAAAAATAATATGAGGTGTTACCTCCACAATATGAGAGTTCTTATTGTAGACTCGATATGCTTTACTGACATCAGAATATCCTAAGAATATTCCAGGTTCAGTTATGCTATCAAAGGTCTTCAATTGAGATTTCCCATTATTGTGTATGTAACACAAACAACCAAAAGTGTGAAAGTAAGAGATCTTAGGCTTTCTATTGTTCCAGATCTCATATGGTGTCTTTCCATGTCTGAGTGAAATTGATGATCTGTTCTGAGTATAACAGGCTGTGTAAATTGTTTCTGCCCAGAACTTCTTAGGTAGATTGGTTGCATTTAGCATAGTATGAGATGCCTCTTTTAGTGATCTGTTACGCCTTTCAACAACTCCATTCTGTTGAGGAGTTCTAGCAGCTGAGGTTTGATGAGTGATCCCCATCTTATTGCAGTATACTTCAATCTTTTGGTTGAGAAATTTTGTTTCTCGATCTCTTCTGATAGTAGTTATACTCATCTCTTTTTGTTTGGTGATCTTGTGTAGAAAATCGGGCAGCTTGGCTAATGTCTCTTTCTTCTTTAACAGAAAGATAACCCAGGTGAACCTTGAGTAGTCATCTATGATTACTAAGGTGTATTTTCTTCCATTTATGCTTAGTTGTTTTACTGGTCCAAAAAGATCTAGATGTAGAAGCTCCAGTATTCTTGATGTTGAGTGAGCTGTTTTGCTTGTAAAGGATAATTTGGTCTGCTTTCTAGCTTGACAAGCCTCACATATATGATCTTTATCATATACTTGATCTGGTAGTCCTTCCACTAATTTCTCTTTTGCAATCTTGTTGATTGACTTGAAGTTTAGATGACTCAATCTCTTGTGCCATAACCAGCTTGTTTCTCATACAGTTTTAGTAACTAAACAAGTTTCGATCTGGTTTGTCCATTGGACAATATATAATCTGTCCTGCAATTTTCCGGTAAGGAGTATCTCATCTTCTTTTTGGTGTAGATTGATAAGCAGTTTAGCACGTTCATCACTTTTGTAGATCATTTCTTTGCCTTTCTTTATCTTTTCTTCAGCTACGTTGTTTCTGTTGATGAGATCTTTGACCTTTGAGTTTAGTGAGTGAATCTCTCTATCTTTTGCCTTGATCTGTTCTTCCAGATCAGTTACTTGGGTAGCGAATTGGGTGTTAGCTATGCTCAGTATCTGTTCAGATTTCTTCAGCCTATCATTTTCTTCCACAACTTCTCTAAACAGTCTTTTGATGCTCGAATAGCGCTTCAACATCTCATTAACTTCTTCCCATGAGTATTCAGATTGCTCTTCTACTTCCTGTTCCAGATCATTATTATTTGGGGAATTGGAATTGCAAGAATTTACCTCGACTTCATCCAGACCGTTGTCTAGTCCCACATAGCATTCATCACAACTTTCTTCCTCATTAGCATAGAATGCTTCATCATTTTCTAATGAGCTATCTGAAAAATGACTCGAGTTGCTTGATTCTTCTTCAGCTAGCATGGCCTTGCATTCATATTTGAGTTTTCGATCTCTTTTTGCTCTCAACTCTTCTCTTTGGCTTTTGGACAGATCAGGACAATCTGTTTTGAAGTGACCTGTTCTACCACAACCAAAGCAGGTATAATCTGTTGAGTTAGATGTTTTTGAGGATTTACCCGTCTGTTGTTTTGATTCATCCTTGTTATCAGATCGATCATTGTCACGTTTCTTGTAGAATTTGTTTTTGTTATCTTTGTAGAAACGTCTAAATTTCTTCGATTTGATCTCCATCTTGTCCATGCGTTTAGCAATCATTGCAAATTCTTTTAGTAGTTTGTCATAACCCTTCTCTTCATCTGTTGTGGTGGAATCAAAAGTTTCATCTGTTTTGCTCTTCGCTTTGAAGTCTACTTCTTTGTCCTTCTTTGAGCCGTTTTCTCCCTTTTTTGACAGATGATCTGGTCCACGAATTCTTTCAATGTCACATTCATGATCTTCAAGATGATCAAATAGAGCTTCTGTAGAGAGTTCATTGAAGTCAGCACGAAGTGGTTGCATTGCAGCATATATTTCCTAGCTTGGTGGAAGTGCTCTGAGTACTTTCATGTTTTTCTCTCTTTGAGTATATTTGTTCTTATTGAACGCTGATATCTCAAGTAAGATTCCAGTGAATCTCATTTTCATTTGCTCAGTGGTCTGGCCTGGTTTCATTTTGAATTCATCGTATTTATTGCAGGCAAGAGACAACTTGTTCTCAATCATGACTTCTGATCCTAGACACAAGTCTCTTAAGGCTTCCCACATCTCTTTGGCAGTATCCAGATCTTGGATTTTGGCCAGATGTACACCTTGGACTGTGCTAGATATGATCCCTTTCGCAAAGTCATCCAGGTTAGCTTCGCGATGTTCCTCTGAAGTGTATTTTCTTGGATCTTTAGGAACTATCTGTGTTGTTACTCCAGTTGAAGTAGTTACCGTCTTTTCCTCAGTGATCTCTAGTGCACCTTCTTCTATTACTTTCCACATCAGATAGTGATGGGCTTTGAGTGCTGTTTTGATTCTGAAGCTCCATTCTCTATATCCTTGGATGGAGAATTCTTCACAAGCCCTAACAATAGATGATTCCATAGCAGATAGAATGCAAGTGAATGAAAGATAGGTTTTCCTAGATCTATTCAAGTTGACCACGCAGGTATTAACCCTGTGAAACAGAAACAATGGTCGTTTGAACCACTGCTCTGATACCACTTGTTGGTCCCGAAAGAGCAAGGTTTGGTGTATGGGGGGGGGGAATACACCAAATACAAACTTTTCAGTTTACTTGGTAATTTATTAGAGAGTTCAAACTATTCTTAAACAAGAAATTGCTCGGCAGGTGACTAAGCAGATTGATCAACAGATCGATACCATATCAGTCCAAACAGATTGCTCTCAAGTGTAAATGCTTAGACAGAAATAAGAGTGATCTTATTACTTTCTAAGTATTGTGTGTGCGGAAATATGGTGGATTTAGTTGGTGCTCTTATATAGAAAACCTTAATGATTAACCAGATCGTTTAAAGCAGGTTGATTGAGATGCAGTCTAGATGAAAGTGCAAGGGTTAGAATAAATAAGTAAACAACTGGATATAAATATGCAGAAAGGTAAATGACACAGTTTTTTAACGTGGTTGAGGAAATCCCTACGTCCAAGGTCTGATCAAAACCAGATCAGATTATCCACTACTAGGATACTCTTCTTCTTTAGACTCGCTGAGAACGAGTCACAAGTATCAATCAAAGCAAGAAGGATACTTATGCACGAAGTAAGGGTCGTGTCCCTTTACAACAGATTACCTCTGCGTTACCACTAGAAAACTACTAGCTAGCAGGGTGATCTCCTCTCTCTCGATAAGACAGACTTGAATCGAGACTGGGTTGGTGTGATGTAGAATCACAAGTTGTTTGAAGCTCTTAGTCTGGTTGAGAGATTGATTGCCTTAGCGTGTAATTATTCGATGTAGCGTGTGTCACTCCAGATTTTGAACTTCAAGTATATATAGGCTTGAATTTGAAATTCTAGCCGTTTGTTGATTGGCGTGGATTTGATTGTAGATTACCAATCAATGAAGTCCATCATATCTACTTTTGCCTTGTAGAAACGTTGACACAATCCTCTAAGTATGGAAAGCAGATCGCTAACGGTTACTTTCCTTCCTCGTGATAATCAAGGATTCTTCTTTGCAAATCCTATTGGATGGACTCCTATAACGACGTGGCAGGTAGATATGATGTGCAGGGTGATGTCATCTGGTGGTTTGATGACTCTGTCGATCTGGTGTCTTGCTGTGATTATCGATCTGGTCGGTGATCTGGTTGCTGTCTGTTACAGCAGATCGATTTCTTCTCTTTTGTGAAATGTCCTGGTCTTCAACCTAGACTATTATTGAAATGACTTCTATAGGAATGGATCCTTTACATGTTAAGTCATCTCCTAATCTGTTCTTATATCAGAATTCACTTTATACGTAGTGATCTGTTAACATGTAGAACAGTTTAACTCTTAAAAAAAAAGACTAAGTGTGTTTCGAGAGATTATCATCAAAACCAAGATACTTTAGGGTTCCCAACAGTTGTAATCTCAGTGAATGATTTCTCAGCAACCATATCGAGTGGCCATTGATCAGATCATCTACTTGCTTTGTAGGCTCCTGCTGATTTGGTTCTTCGAACAGAACGAAAGCTAACAGAATGACTTCTATAGGATTTAATCCTTTACATTCTAAGTTGTTGGGAACCCTATAGATTAGTGTTGATGATGGTCTCTCAAAACA
>JAPKLX010004317.1:0-10158 GCA_026898415.1 Leonotis leonurus
CCCCCCCCCATACACCAAACCTTGCTCTTTCGGGACCAACATAAGTCATCCACTAATCTGGTCTAAAGGCATGTTCTTTCTCAGATTCACTTTATGACCTAGTGATCTGGTACAGGTAGAACACATTATGGCCTAGCAAATAGAAATAAAACTAAGGGTGTTTCTAGAGAATATCATCAAAACTAAATTTGTGTGGTGTGGAAGGATTAGATTATGAGGAGGCACCAGATGATAGAGATGTGCATATGGAGGGACAAGGAGATGCACAAACTGAACAGCCCAGCTCATCCATAACACAGGCAGCTGCTCAACCATCTACTGAACCAATCTAGACTATTCCAGAAACAACTCAACCTTCTGCTCAGCTAGAACATGAAGCCACTGGATGGAGTGATAAGGAAGCTGAGAAGCAGAAGAAGCGAAAGAAGAAAATTTCAATTGTGATCCTATATCCAGTTGAGGAAGAACCCGTAGGCCAAGTGATAGGAGGAGAGACCACAAATGAGATTTATACTCCAGGACCAACACAAAAGTTGAACGTGTTGGTTATACCTATCTGGAGGAGATTCTGGAGAGAGAGCACAAATCCTTCAACAATCTGTAGCTAGATGACATGATTGTCATTCGTGTACAAGATCATATGACTTACACCTGCAATCTACTTTAAGAGAAGGCAACAGAAGTCCTTACTGATTTCAACCAGCACAAGAAGGACTATGTACACAACATGGAGAAAGATTTAAGAAGAAAGATCAGAGATTAGGTGAAATAGCTCACAAAGCTAATGTATGATGATAGAGACGTAGAAGATGCTCCTAAAGAAAAGGTTGACCAGAGGCTGGACACAGTGGACAAGAAGGTCCAAGATATTCACAAATTGGTTACTGATCTAGCTGAGAAACAGAAAGAATTGATCAATGACGTTGTTAGACAACGATCTGCATCCATCACAGCTGAGGTTACTAAGTCAGCTACCAGAGAACTCCATAAGCAGATGGAAGTTTTTGAAAAAGAAAGATGTCTGGAGATTTTATAGAACAATCTAGAAAAAGCTCTGAATGATCTGTTGTATCCCACACCACCAGAATACGATCACTAGAACACCAGACTCACTGCAGTGGAAGAACTTCAAGGGACTTATGACAAGATCCTATCAACAATGAACAAAAGACTGGAAAAGAAGCTTGATGATGCCAACCAGAACATTATCTTCCTGCTTAACTTCAAAGCAGATGTCGAGCAGAAACTCAAGGAGATGAAGGACGAGATTGACTCCCTTGGCACACTCATCAAATCCACTTCTGATGATGTCGAAAAGGGGAAGGACAATCAGATAAGGGAGGAAAAGGAGGTTCTAGAGGAGGAATAGGAGGAGATATTGGGGGAGATAAGGGTGGAACACTAGATGAGCCAACAGAGCAACAGAAACAACCAAAAAAGAAGACCTACAATTTTTAAACCAACAGATCAACAACAACAGCAGCAACAAATGGATAAGGGCAAGAAGTATGTTGCAGATGATGAGAGCGCTCAGGTTGTTGAACTTATGCTGCTAGAAGTTAGCTCAGAGGAAGCTTGTGACCCAATCTTTATGGCACAATTTTATAAGGACATAGCAGGAATAGAAAAGAGAGCAGCTAAGCAAGTAGAGAAGGAGAAAGCTTTCCAGACACCTTTCTCGCCTCCCAGACCAGATCAACCTACATCACCAGCACAACCTACTCCACCGACTCAAAAGAAGAAGAAGCCTTTCAAGGCATGGTCTTTATCCCTATAGAAGCAAAATCCTAAGGATTCATGGGTAGCAGATGGGGACCAGAAGGAGCGGGAGTTACTCAAAACCGGATTTATTTTGAACATATTTTTTCTGAAAGAGCCTACAAATTCTGAACAACTAGCTAATGAAGATTTCCATAGATATATGGATAATTATGTTTTGAATGAGTTAGTTCAAAGGATTAGATAAGACGCCGAAGAAGCTAAGATTCAGATCAAGGCACTAGCGAAGGAGTTCATGGGGTGTCCTCTGATACCAGGAAGCAGTTTACCCAACAAGACCTACATACTCATATGCATCAATCTGATAGCCAAGACCAAAGGCTACAAGGTCGACAATCACGATCCCAACTATGCCAGAGTTAGGAATGACATTTATGAGAGTCTACAACTTACGTTGGATGCGCATAAAGCAAAGATGAAGAAGGGTGCTAGCAGATGATTCTCTTAGATTTTTCTTATTCATCTTACCATCTGTTGCATTATTTACCTTGATCTAGAAATGTCATGTAACCCATCTCTGTAATGATCTGATATTTATATTTTGGAGGGTTATCTGATGACAATCTCTCATTGTCCAGAACTCATATTAATGCTTTCTGTTCGTTATAAGTTATAACAAAATATTAACCCATCTGGAACTTAAAATCATACTGTTCTTAATGCTTAATTAGGGTTGTATTGTAAAGTGTGGTTTCGACATCATCAAAAAGGGGGAAATTGTTGGGAACCCTTCACAAAATTTAGTTTTAATGATGTTCTTTCGAAACACACTTAGAATTATTTTATGTTCTGTTTGCTAGACATAGTTTGCTTAAACATGTAACCGATCACTATGATTATAAAGTGATCTTCATAGAAAGCAAGTCTTAGACCAGGTTAGCTTATGACTTAATCTGTAAAGGATCTTATCCTATAGAAGTCATCTGGTTAGAACGTTTTCTGTTGGAAGAAGCAGACCAACACACCAGGAAGCAAGCAGACGATATGTTCATAGGTCACTCAATCTGGTTATAAGAAACCTGATCCAGCTATTGTCAGCATTCCTTGGAGCAAGATCGGTATCAGACCACTGTGGACCAGATTGGTCTCAATCTAGTTGACCAGATCATCTCTTTAAGAGTGAATATGCTCTGGAGCAGATCACCTAAGTTATTTGGTACACGATTTGTTACTAGATGCACTTAGGATGAATCCCATCTCATTTGCCACGTCATTAAATCTCATGGTGAAGGAAAATCTATCAATTAAAGATCAAGAATGGTAGTAGAATCAAGGAGCATGAAGAAGGAAAGAGATCATTCAACTATTTGCTTCTCATAAATCAAAGGATTTCGTCAACCATTTATACAAGGCAAGAGGAGATTTTCTGGGATTCATATCTCTTGATTGGCAATCAGCATTTATTACACGCCAATCAAGTCTAACGGTTAAAATTCAAATTCTATACCTATAAAAACTTCAAACAAGATCTAGAAGTGTACAAGACGATTGATGAACTGACAATATACGAAGTTTTTACTCTGCCAAGAAATCTACTAAATCATCGAAGTATTCAACGAGGAGATTTCATCATTCCAGATTGTGTTCAAGCCATTGGTGATCGAAATTACACCAAACTCAATTTAAGTCTATAGGAAGGAGGAAGATAGCTTCCTTAGCTAGTAGTTTTCTAGTGGATTAACGTGAAGGTATCTTGTAGCAGATTTATTTGCAAGTTATAAAATGACACGACCCTTATTCTTGCACAAGTTTCACTCTAGTTGTGAATGGAACTTGTGGCTCGTTCTCAGCGAGTATAAAGAAAAGAGTATCCTAGTAGTGGATAACCAATCTAGTTTTGATTGGACCGTGGACGTAGGAGATTTCCCGAACCACGTAAAAACAACTATGCGCTTTACTTTACACACTTTACATTTCCTATTGTTTATTCACTAATCTTGCACTTGCACTCAAACTTGCATATCTTTAACCAATTAGTTAATCGATCTGATTAAGTTTTCCAAAGGTTTTTCTAATAAGAGCAACTGACTAAATCCACCATTTTCCGCACACTACACTCTTCTAGATAACAAGATCACTCTTGCTATCTCCTTAGCATAATTCACAAGAGAGGCTCTTTCTGGACAGATCATCAGTTGATCTGGTTATCGATCTGGTCTGTCAAACCTTGCTCTTTCGGGACCAACAAGTGGTATCAGAGCAGTGGTTCAAAAGACCATTGTTTCTGTTTCATAGGGTTGAAACCTGCGTGGTCAACTTGAATAGATCTATGAAAACATATTTTCATTCACGTGCATACTATCTGCTATTATGAAATCTTCTGTTATAAGAGCATGCGAGGAATTCTGTATCCAAGGCTACAGAGAATGGAGTTTCATAATCAAGATGTGCCTAAAAGCTCATCACTACCTGATGTGGAAAGTGATAGAAGAAGGTCCACTGGCGATCTATGAAAAGAAGACACGGATTACTGAAACTGGAGTAGTCAAAGTGAATGTGCTCTAAGATCCCAAAACGTATACCTTAGAAGAACGCCGCGAAGCAAATCTGGATGACTTTGTTAAAGGAATCATCTCCAGCATAGTCAAAGGAGTTCATCTGGTCAACAGTACTCCTTGTCAGTCATGCGTCCTTTGATACCATATATGGTATGGCTGCAGTTCCCAGTATTCAAATTCTTTTACCAGAATAAGTATGTGGGAACGAAGCTTACGTGGCAGCAAAGTGTACTAAGAGACAGATGACCCATTTAAGTAGACTATCTGTTCTTAAGTATTTCACAGAACGTCTCAAGTTCTGTATGCAGAATAGGTCATTCATTGATCTATTAAATCACCTTCTGTGATTAATTTAGATATGTCAAGTAGACAGTATCTGGACAGAACGTTTCCTACATTCTATGTAAAATACAGAATGACTCCTTCATTCTGTCTTGAGAGTCCTCCAGTACTAGTCTATGTATGATGCTCTATAGATAAAGAACATGATTTATGTTCTGCTTCTTTATAATTCAACATCTTAACTATTCTAAGTCTAGTACATATTCTGATAGGAACAGAACGTGACTCACGTTCTGTTCCTTTACATTGTGATCTGTATACTAACAAAGAATTAAATCATAAGTCTAAGTTGATCTCTTATAGACAGATCTTAATACCTTTACAGCGCAGATCAACTCCTTACACATAATATATATATTTTTTTTGTATAGGTAGAAGCCTTAAGTAAAAACTTAGTGTGGGTTTCGATATCCATCATCAAAACCATTACTCAGGGTTCCCAACAAAGGTGTTATGCCTTTTACAATGTGTCATCATCTAAACATGTTCTATAGATTGGTAAGCTATGGTCATGATCTTATAATTCGATCTTTCCCTTACAATAAGCCAATCTTAAGAGCAAGATCTATCAGGCTTGCTTTTCTATCAGATAAGGTTCAGACAAGGTTACCTTTTATGCTACAGCATAGGCAAGTTTAAGCAACGAATGAAATGGAAAAATTCTAAGTGTGTTTCGAAAGAACATCATCAAAATTATTTCTAAGGGTTCCCAATACAAACTGTTGAGATTGTTGACGACGTTAAAAGGAAAGAAACAAACCTGAAGAAACTTATGAATAAGGAAGAGGTGATGTGGAAACAACGATCTAGGGTTGATTTACTAGCTGAAGATGATAGAAATACTTTTTTTTTTTTCACCGTACAGCTAATGGTCGGAAGCAACGCAATACTATTAAACGCATTAAAGTTGGCAATGAGCAATGGACGGAAGACTCAATTGACATCGAGAGGAGATTTGTTGAGTACTTTGAAACCATCTTTCAAACGGAACCTACAAGCTTTATGGAGGATGCTTTAGAGAATATTGAAATATCGGTCAATGAGGAAATGAATAGTTCTCTCTCAGCGGATATTTTCGAATATGAAGTCTTTAATATTATTAAGCAAAGGCTTTCTCAAAAAAAATGTTATTAGGCATATGCATACACTAAAATCACCAGGCCCCGATGGAATACATACAATTTTCTTCCAAAAATTCTAGAATGTGATCAAGGAGGATGTCCTTCCTTCTATTTTGCAAATTCTTAACAATGGTGCTTCTCCAAAGTCTTTCAACCATAAAAATAATCTCCTTATTCCTAAGATAAAAGACCCCGATTGTGAACAAGATTTTCGCCCCATTAGCCTGTGTAATGTGACCCAAAAAATCATCACAAAATGCATCTCTAATCGTCTCAAAGTTGTCCTTACCAATATCATTAGTCATGAATTGTCAGCTTTTCTTCCAGGACGGATCATCACTGACAATGCTCTTCTTGGTTTTGAAATCTTTCACACTATGAAGATTAATAAATCTCGAAGACTTGCAAGTTTTGCTCTAAAGCTTGACATGTTAAAAGCCTACGATCTTGTTGGGTGGGATTTTCTTAGAATTGTCATGCTCAAAATGGGATTTGGAGTGCGTTTTGTTGTCTGTATCATGTGCTGTATAACCACGGTTTCTTACTCAGTGTTAGTCAATGGTAATCCTTCACACACTATCCGGCCATCAAGGGGCCTCCGACAAGGGGATCCATTATCTCCCTTTTTTTGTGCTGAATTGTTATCTTCTTTAATTAGATCAGGTGAAACCCAAGGATTACTTCATGGAGCTAGAATTTGTCGGTCCACACCACCCATCACTCACCTCCTCTTTTCCCATGATTGTCTCATCCTTGGAAAGGCCACGCTCTTGGAAATTAATACCGTCAAATTTATTTTTGAGAAATTTATTGGAGCTTTAGGGCAACGAGTGAATTTTATAAATTTGAGATAGCGTTCAGTAGGTGTATTTCTGAAGATCTTACTAAATCCGTTGCTCAAGCTATTCCATCCTATGACATGAATTGTTTCCTCCTAACTGACTATGTCATATCTAAAGTGGATCAGATGATTGCTAGTTTTTGGTGGGGAAAAAACACAATGAAAGTAGGATCCATTGGATAGCTTGGGAAACCGCATGCGACCCAAAGAACTCTGGAGGTCTCGGATTCCGAGAGCTCGAGTGCTTCAATAAAGCTTTTTTGGCTAAACAAAGCTGGAGAATAGCCACACAACCACTATCACTTCTTTCCCGTTACCTCAAAGCGCGATATTTTACTCGCAACAATTTCCTTGGAGCAAGATTTGGATACACTCTTAGCTACACTTGGCAAAGTGTAATATCGGGCCTAGCCCTCTTGAAAGCTGGTCTCTCTTACTATTCGAAATGGTACAAGTGTTAAAGTTTGGGATGACATTTGGATCCTGGGCGGGTCGAACCTTAACCGACCCTCCCCTATTTCTACTTCTTTGCAGGATGTTCTCTTTGTGCGGGATCTTTTCAATGACGATGGGACTACTTGGGATAATTCATTTATTTTCAATAACTTCCCGATTGATATTGCACGAAGGATAACCTCTATTCTCATATCCCTATTGGAGCACGAAGATTGTCTTCGGTGGAATCACACTTTGGATGGATCTTATTCTGTAAAATCAGGATACTGGATGGCGAATAGATTAAAAGATATCTTGTCATCAAAAGCTTCTTCGTCACCCAATAACCACGACCAATGGAATTGGATTTGGCGCATTCGTATTCCCCCAAAAATTCAAGTATTTCTTTGGCGATGTCTTAGAGGGATTCTTCCTTCCTCCACTAAGCTACGCCATAGAGGAGTTCTGATTAATCCAATTTGTATCAAATGTGGGCTTGCAGAGAAACTGTGGAACACGCCATTCGTGATTATAGTTGGGCGCTCTTCTTTTTGGTCGATTTGCCCCCTTCGAATCCAGAATCACATGTTTAGTCCCGATGTCTCAATAAAAGAATGGATTCTAACTTATATATAAGGTAAGCCCCCAGATGTGATTCAACTTTTCATTGCTTCAATTTGGGTAGTGTGGAAAGCTCAAAATTTGGCAATTTTCCAAAGAAAACTAGTATCTCAAGTTGAGTGTATACGGATGGCATATTCTCTCAAATCAGAATACACAATCCCAACCACAACCCCAACTCTACCGTCCACTCTCTTGTCGTAATAGTTTGATCGAGGGAAATTGAAAATTTAAGGGGGATGCCTCCATTAATTCTAGTGGGTTTGCGGGGATTGGAGGGATTCTTTATAATGGAACTGGAGAAATGACAAGTATTTTCACTGAACGAATTGATGAGTGTACTTACATCGAGATGGCAGAGGCATGTGCATGTCTGAGAGGGGTTCACGAAGCGCGGGAAGCTGGAGTCAAAGCCCTTTTTGTCAAGTCAGATTGTTCAAATCTCATCTCTTTCCTACAGAGTAAGAATATTCCAAGATCACCGGTAGGCACTATCATTGCTCAGATTCTCCATCTGACAGTACATTTTGAATATATTTCCTTTTATTAGCTCATCAGCTTGAAAGTTTTGCTAGGAATCGTGATCCTAGGAACTTTGGCTTTAGTTCTTCTGTCATTTCTCTATTAGATCTTGTAAACTCGTTTGAGTTCTGATATTTTCATTAAACATTTCTCCTTCGGAGAGTTTCCTCAAAATCAAATATTATAAACAATGAATAAGTGTGGGTTAAGCATTAAATTATAATGTTATAAGTAATGAATAGTCACTTAACCATTAAACTATAATGTTGCAAGCAACGAATAGCTTACATTTAAACACAAAAAACCTAAATATAATGTTATAAGCAATGAATATGTTTCATTTATGGAATAAAATATAAGGATTTAAGCAAAAAAAATTGATTAGGTCCTAATTAGAATTTATTAATCATTAACTAAAGTTCCCACAAAGCTAATTATATAAAAAGAATAAAATGCACCTATTTAATTGTTGATGATGCATGCATCATAATATTCAAATATATAAGAATAATCTATTAAATTAATCAATTATATGATAACAGTAGCCAATAGACAATTATATTAAACAGTAAAGGTAAATAATATTTTATTTTATATGAAAAATTAATTAATACAAATTAAATTTATATAAGTATTATATTTAGTGTACTTAAGTATTATGAAAATATATAAATTACAACATATTATAGAACAGAAAAATGTAAGTACGTATTATTTTATTAATGGATAGTAAATATATTAAATAGAGATTTGTAAATTAATCTAACTAAAAAAGATTTTCATGATTTATGAGATGGGCGGTTAAAAATAGTTTTACCGATCATATAAGTTAAACAGGCTAGAGACTACAATGGCGAAACATGATTGGTAAATCATAGCTAAGTTTGTACCATAAATCAAGTACAAAAACACCGTTCAATTTTAATAAGATTACAACGGATGGATCATATTGTCATTAAATGACACCATACAACTATCATTGCGAAGTTAGATCCCATGAACTAGTAAATGTGAATCTATATGGAATAAAAACAGAATATAGTAGATAAAATCAAACATAGCAGATAAAAACAATAGATATCTCACCCACAAAGCAACACATATATGCACTTAATTATCTGAAATTATGGAAATTAAATCCCTTAAAATAAGAAAACACAATCTTCATCGGCCACCGTTGTCGAGTCATTGCCGAGGCTCACCTATACCACAAGGGAGTTGGGGCCGAGTGGTAGGCTGTTGCCCTTGCAGGAAGCCTGTCGAGGCTTACCGAGCACTGGCGAAGGCTTGCCGGTGGCTTTGGGTGCTGGGCGAGCGTTGGGTGTTGCTCGTGCCCCCCACTCCCCTGCTCGCACCTCAGCACACTCCTGGGGCTGCCTAGGTGTGCCTGGGCCGAGGCCTGACTGAAGGTTGCTCGTGCCTGCCCTTTTCAAGTGGAGCTCCACGTCCTAAGTCGTCGCCTAGACCCAACCTCCATTTTCACCTTATTTTTTTCTCTGATTTCGTTTCTCCTTTCACTATTTTACATAAAAACGAAAAAAATGAAACCTTATTATACCACGGTCAACCGCATGGGTTTACAATGGCCCATAAACTAGACCATCAACAAACGAATAAATCATACATGACATGATATAAGTATTGATATGCCAAAATCAAATATAGTGCGAAATTAAATTATAGACATTTCGATACACTACTAGAAAAACGCTCATAGATGACATTAAATTAGCGTCATCTTTGAGGGTAAAAAACTGTCAAATATGCCTGTCTCATCTATTCGTCGCTCATAGATGACACTGAAAAAGTGTGATGTATGCGCTCATAGATGACATTATATTATTAAAAGATGACACGACATCATAATGTCATCTATAATACATAAGATGACAGTAATTTAATGTCATCTATAACAAAAAATGTCATTTATAAGCGAGAAGTTGACACATTTTGGTGCAATACATGACTTTTTCAGAATGTCATCTATAATTCATAAGAT
>JAPKLX010001032.1:0-29292 GCA_026898415.1 Leonotis leonurus
ATCAACAAACAAATTACTCAGTAAGTAAACTATATATCCTGCAGGAGCATGTGAAATAACACAAGGATGAAATTAGTTAATTCCTTACTTCCAAATAGATGGTTCTCTAAGCTGCCTTTAGCCATGAATTCATAGACAAGAAGCAGCTCTTTTTCCTCCCAACCGTACCCCAATAGCTTCACCAAATTGGGATGAGAAAGTCTTCCAAGGAAGTTCACCTCAGACTGCACACACACAAACATGACACCACATTACACGTTGCTATTATTACATAAACTAAAAAAGTAAAGCTCCAAAGTCACAAATAAGACCATCAAATAGGCATATGCAGCATTAGCAGCAGAAAAGTGTAGGGCATTGCTAACAAGTTTCAAACAATAAGGAAACAAGTGAATGAATTATACCTTCCACTCTTCAAAGCCCTGCATACTTTCATAGTTCAACTTCTTGACAGCAATAATTGTAGTTTTACCGGAGGCTCTGTCATCAAGCCAGCCCTTGTAAACTTTTCCGAAACCTCCTTCTCCCAATACCGAATCGCTTCTGAAATTCCTGGTTGCAGCCTTGAGTTCTGCTAAGGAGAAATCCTTCAAATTGGGATGAGGAAGCATATGGCCCGCCGGACTGGGACTCACATTATTGGCAGCATTTATTTTCTCATTTGGTAATATAAGATTAATGTTCTCCTTCTGAGACTTTTCAATAGATGAAAGGACATCCTCAAAACTAGTAATCTCTTTTGGTGCCATAGATTCTGCCTTCTCCTGCCTTTGAAGTGCTAGCTCGAGCTCTATTACTACACGTGCTGCTGCTGGCCGTTTCTTTGGTTCATCATGCAGGCATCTTCTTGCAACCATCACGAATGTCTTGAGGCTATTCTTTGATATTTCTCCTCTCAGACTTGAAACTACAATATGATCAACTTGCCCTTTACTTAAGTTATCAATAGCCCATGTAGTTAGATTTTTTTTATCTTCTCCTTCATTCCATGGCTCCAATGCAGCTCTTCCACAGAGTACTTCCAACAGAACCACACCAAAAGAATACATGTCACTTTCTTTTGTTAGTTTACGAGTTGTAAAATAGTTGGGGTCAATATATCCATATGTGCCTTTGAGGTTTGTGCTATCTTGGCTCTGTGACTCGCTGAAACTTCCAGATTTAGCTAAGCCAAAATCTGAAACTTTAGCCACAAAATTCTCATCAAGCAGAATATTTGAAGCCTTGACATCACGATGTACAATACCATGACCAGTGTGAAGGTAATCTAGTCCTCGACTAGCTCCAATGCAGATCTTGAGTCGCTGCATCCAAGAGAGAGGATAAAAATTCTTGCCTTTCCTGGCTAGTTTATAGAGATGGTCAGCCAATGTCCCGTTGGGCATATACTCATAAACAAGAATCATTTCATTTTGCTCAATGCAGTATCCGATGAGAGAAACTATATTAACATGCCGAAGCTCAGAAAGGGTT
Organism: Leonotis leonurus; assembly: GCA_026898415.1. NCBI lineage: Eukaryota > Viridiplantae > Streptophyta > Magnoliopsida > Lamiales > Lamiaceae > Leonotis > Leonotis leonurus. The sequence goes on from JAPKLX010001032.1 coordinate 1,474, forward strand.
TCAACCTCAGTCCAAAACTGAATCTCACCTTGCTTAGAATCTGTTTTTGATCTCTTTAAGGCCACAATCTCTCTCCCATTATCTATGAATCCTTTGTAGACTATACCATATCCACCCTTTCCAACGATAAATCTGCCATGAAAGTCGTCTGTGGCTGATTGGATCTCAACTAGTGTAAAGCTACGGCAGAGTTGCTTTGCCCTGGCCGATGGCTTGCTTTCCTCCTCAATCATGTCACTACCACTGGCACTGGCACTGTCAGCTCCCCACATTTTCTGAATAAAATGGACAGTGATATTTACCAGGCAAATCATAGTAAAGACAAGAGTTGCAATAGCATTTCCACGACCAAGACAAGCATTTAAAAGAGTTTGGATAGTGTGTGGTGGAGAATCTCTTTCCGGAGGCAGTGGATTGGGACTAGCCAGACTCCGGTCAAGGTTACTTAGCTTCAACACTTCTAATCCTTCAAGTGGCCCATGTCTATCCAAAATTTCATGTTTAGAGTTGAGAGATATAGAGATGGAACGCTTACCCTCTTGTTTGTGCCCGTCCACCATCACCATATAGTTATACCAAAGGATGCTTTGATTTTCTCCTTGTTGGAGAATATCAGCGTTAGTCAAGGCAATCATGTTATCAATGAGAAGCCCAAAATCTAATTTGATTCCTAGCTGACACAAGTGAATCCTGACCAAATACCTGAATCCCACATCAACAGACACTCTCCAAATGAAATTACTATCTTCGTTGACATGTTCTTTAGGGTATGATGCCGACATCCCAAGCATGCCGTCCATATCATCCAGAACAGAACCCCATTTCATAGTTTGATGATAAACCCTCTCAAGTGCAGTAGTGTTGTCAACATATATCACAGACTTTTGGCCAAGCACATGAACTGCACTCTCTCCACCATGACAGTATGAAATTGGCGAAGGCAGTGATATAATCTCAATCCCATTAATGAAAGCATGATTATAGTTGGATTGGCTAGTTTCAGGAGAAAATACTAAGTTGAGGGGTTGATTTTGTTGTGCAATAATACAGAACTCTTTCACAACAACATTAAGAGAAAGAGCGCGAGCAGTAATTGAAGCACTGAAATTAGCCAGTAACGTGAAAGGACCAGCCCGAACGGTGAACAAATCGTTGAAGCTTTGAAAACCATGGTAGGAAGAGACGGGATTGAAATGAAGGCGGATAAATTTCTGACCTGGAGTAAGGCGAAAAGAGTAAGAAAAGGGGGAGCGAGAAATTCGTGCAGTGCCGTACGGAACTGGATCGACGGCTGTGAGCTGTCCCTTGACAGTGGATGTCTTTGATGTGCCTTTTGGTACAGCATCTCCGCTCCATTTTCTGCCGCTGAGTGCAGTCACCGATGTTGGAGCTCCGCCGCAGTTGATAGAAATACGATAGGGATCAACAGAAGCAGCAGCAGCGCCTACAGTAAAAGCGATGAGGAGGAAGCAGAGGATGGTGATGAGACGGTGCATTTGCATGCAGTTTTCCTTCAAAACTTTCATGGTTGATTGTGTTGTTGAGAGGGTCAACTCAACTGCCGGTAAGCAAGTCTTTGATACAGTCTACCATTTTCCGAGTTTCTTCCATTTTAATGATCACACTCCTCTTCTTCGTTGTCTTTCTTCCTCTTTTCCTCGAAAGACGTGTAGTCCAGCCCTTTTGTTTCTTCCTTTAATAAATTAAAAAAAAAAATTACATTAAATCGCATAGTTGCACAAGCATTGCGTTCTTTGCATGAGTTCATAAAAAATTTGATAGAACAGCATCAACAAATAAGAGAAAAAAGAGAACTCAACAGATTAGTTACCATAATTTTAGTATTTTCATTATTTGAATTAATTAATTATAATAATTAAGTTAAGTAGGATTTAGGATTTTATTATTAATATTTATAGGTCATTATTAGAGTCAAGAAAGGAGAATGGAATTATTATTTGTATCGGCTTCAGCATGGGCGGAACTTCGGTTCCGAGTTTTTCTATTTTATTTTATAAAAATCCGTTTGACCATTCCCCACATTCATTCTTCACGACTTACTCTCTATTAATTGGTCCGACCTACCGGATACTGATATGCCGACGCATACTGAACGTAGGGGTGTCTATTCGGGAATCGGGTATCGGGTATTTAAGATAATACTCGTTACCGGATCGGGTTTGGGTACCCGAATACCCGATTTTTGGGTTTTTAGGTCGGGATCGGGTATTGATATTCTAGGGTTTTCGGGTTCGGGTAACACCCGAAACCCGAATTTTTATTTTTTATTATTATTTATATAATATTAAAATTTTAATTTATAATTTAAAATATTTTAATACTCTAAATATTTGAATTTTTTAAAATTACTCGATAATATTCGATAAATATCCAAAATAAGAATTTTTTAATTAAATCGGGTAATTTCAGGTACCCGAAATACCCGCTTCGGGTTCGAGTACTGTTAAGCCTAGGGTGTGTACTCTAGGTTCTCGCAAATTATTACGAGGTCGATTGCACGTGGCAAGCCAACCCCGGTCGGATCTCGATGGAAAGCTTAACAGGGCGGCTCTAATCCTAAATGTTATTAAAACGAGAAAAGAGAAATCCTAAAAACTCTAACAAAGATAAACGGAGGAGCAAGAAATAAAACGAAAACAATAAACAAAAATAAAAAGGTGGATTCGGGATTAAAGGGCCTATAATTCAGAAAACCTACAATTAATTAAATCATGCTCCTCTACTCATGCTATTGTTCGTTCATCAAGGACTTTCTAAAAACTAGTCTAACTAATCACTTACGTATTCTCAATTAGACAGCAATCAAAACTCTCTATTAGATTACCCTAATAGGAGTTCCTCAACTACAAACAATGATCCAAAGCTAATTAATGACTTCCTAAAGTTGCTTAATGACTAACTTTCGTATTAGACAATTCTAACCTACGTATTCGAATTACACAATAGGAAAATCAATAACAACTACGGATACGATTCATACGTTTCCGATTGGAATCATTGTTTGATTTAACCCCAAGTCTATATTGGAATCATCTCTCGATCTCAACCAATAACGATAAATCAAACGGTGATCAAGTGTCTCAATTAAACAAGCACAAGTTAAATCAAAAGGCACGAATCGAAGAGCAATCAATAAAGAATTAAAAGAGATTCTAAACCTAGGAAGAGGAAGACAATCAATCCATAGAACAATCAAAATAAGAATTAAACATGCTTATAAAGATTGAGTCTAGGATTGAGAGCCAAACTCGCCCTCAATCCTTCATCCCAAGTAAACTACTGATCTACCCTAAGAAAGCAAGTAAAACTAGTGTTTTGAGAGCAATGTTTCGAGTTCTATCTAAAGGAATGAGAGAGATGGATGTTCCCATTCAAATGGCCTGAAAAAGGCTTTAAAAACGCGCCAATAACTGTCAATCATCGGTCGCTGGCTGTGAGCCTCTGTCCGCTGCTGCAGCACAGGCCCAGCGACCGCTGGCCTGTGCAAAATACGAAAATTTTGAAATCATATAATTGAAGCTCGTCTCGATAGGAATCCGTAGCCGCAAACGGATCTAAATTCGGAGTTGTAACGAAGGAGAACGAGCCAAAACAAAATTGTTGCGCAAAACGCAACAATTTTTTGTATGGCTATGCTCTCGCGTTCTTTCTCCTCTCGTCTTTTGCCCGTAACTCCTAGCAAGCTCCCGTCCGATTTCCTCAACTTTGTTCGGCTTAGCACATACGACATAATCGGCACCAATTCAACTCATATCCTTCATTCAATTCACCATCCTACAACAAACACGAAAATAACAAAAACCAACGTAATACAAAATAAAAGGATACGAAAACAAAACAAACTAAAACCTAGACACGACGAAACATCAACTAAAAATACACCAAAAACGAGCTAAACAGGTACCCGAAATATTTTTCAGGTTCGGGTTCGGGTATGAACAATTTATGGTTTTCAGGTTCGGGTACCCGAAAATTTCGGGTGGGGTACCCGACCCGACCCGAATAGACACACCTAACCAAACGTATTGCAGAGGTAGAGAGGTCCGCAAGGAGTCTCGAATCCATAGTCGAAGAGCTGGAGAAAAAAATGGCCACCGTCCTCGCCAAATTGGATGCCTTAGCCGGCGATCTTCCCTCCTCGGTTGCTGCAGGAGGCGACGAGTCCTCGGATGCCAGACCCCGTCGCACTAGCCACCGGCACCACTCCCAACATGTTCTCGGCACGGGCGTCTGCCGCCCCGCTTCCCCTCAGCCCGACACAACCTCCACTGCACCAACAACTTCATACACCATGGGTTTACCAGAGGCCTCACCACCAAGCGCCTGGTCCACCTCAAGCTCGGTTTCAATTCCAATTTGCGACGTGCCTCAATGCCGAGGGTAGGATACCCATTGCAAACAACTGTACAAGCTTTGTTCACACCACCACAAGGAATTGGTCGTTGATGGTGAATGTGGATGCCTTACCACTAATCGAACCTGAACCGCCACGGATCGTTCCATTTCTGTCTGGAGAAATTCGAGATCAGGACATGACTGATTCATTGTGTGGAAGAGACGACATTATTGCTTTTGGGAAGACATCGAAGTCTTACTTGAGCAACTTACAGATTTCAGCCTTGAGGTCAAGGCTGCATCGGCGACGACGGCAATTGATAGAACTACAGCAACAAAGAAGGGAACTCAACAGATTAGTTACCATATTTTTAGTATTTCTATTATTTGAATTAGTTAGTTCCAATAATTAATTAGTTATGTTTAGTTAAATTAGTTAGGGCTTACTGTTTTAATATTAGTATTTATAGGTCATTATTAGAGTCTAGAAAGGAGATTGAAATTATTATTTGTATTGGCTTTGGTTCAGGCGGAACTTCGATTCCTAATTTTTCGGCTTCGGCTTGGGCGGAACTTCGGTTCCGAGTTTTTCTATCTTTTATTTTATAATTTCCGTTTGATCATTCCCCACATTTGTTATTTGCAACTTACAAGATACTATCTCCCTTCTTCACAAAACTTCTTTAAATTTTGTTATTTCGGTCCATTCTCAAAAAAAAAAAATTACACTTGAAATTTGTCATTCTAAAAATGTTTTTATTACTAAACACAAATAAGTCAAAATACACTTATTACATATTCTCTTAAAAGAAAATCAAAACATTGTATTAAAAGTTGTATTGAGTCAAAGTACATATATATTTAATACACAAAGGAAGTACTCCATTCGTCTACCAAATTGGTTTACGTTTTGCCATTTTGGGATGTCCTTGAAAATAGTTTACATTTGAAACATTTCATTAATACTAATTGGACCCACCACTAACTACACACAATCAATTTAAAATAATATATCATGTGTGACTTAAACTCCACTAACTACACATTTTTTAAAATCAAAACATATTATTAAAATCGGTGATGAGTTAAAATGTAAGTTATTTTCATGAATGGAGGTAGTACATAATTATTTATTAACATTTAATATCATTTTTAATTATTTTTTTAATGATAAATATTTCCTTCACAATTTACTCTAAATTCACTTTACAAATAGTAATGTATATAGTTACTGGTTTGAGTAACTCTTGATTTAACATTTATTTTTATTTTTTTCCATTTATTATATAGTGAAACTAAACATAACTTTACAATAAAATTTGAATATCATCGTTTGATAAATTAATCAAGAGATAACATGGTGTAACACTAACTAGCCCTGATTCACCGGTTCCACCAACTAGACCCAACGAGTAATTCAATCGATATAGATTGTGCTTAAAGTGGAGGGTGTGTTGTCCCTATTGGGCTCGGACCTTCCTCATAAGGCCCCACCGTCGGGGCATAAGCTCCTCTTGCTACCCATATGTGAGGTGTCATCTTAGCCTTTCCTAAACAAAATCACTCTCACACTTGTAGCGTTCGGATGTTACTTTTAAGGATGTCAATCAGTTCAGTTAAGGCTCCTATTGAACTGTGTATTGATCGCGTCATCAATCGGATGTTACTTTTAGGGATGTCAATCAGTTCGGTACCCATTAATTAGAATAAAAAAGGTCAATATTTTAGAAATCGGTACCGGACTGGCGGATTCAACTATTTTACCGGTTAAAATACCGTTTTTTATTTTTTATTTTTTTAATTTCAAAAATATTGATTTCAACCAATAATAATTTACTATAAATATAATTAAATTTAATTCAGTAAATATTTTATAATGTATACTAATACAAGGGGAAACAGACTAAACTATTTTAATATAGTACTCCAATATATAAAGTATTTTTTAATAAATATAAAATATAAAATATTTTTTTAATATATAATATAAATCTGTATTAGTTCAGTAGCGATTACCCGAGTACCATTCTTTTTTAAAATTTAAGAACCTAAAACTAATATTTTTACCAAAAATCGATACTATGTAACTGATTCTTCACGTGAATCGGTTACCGATTGACACCCCTAATTACTACAATTAATTAAGGAAATAATTAGGTTAAGTGGGTTCGGATTTGGTTCACATCGTATGTATATGGAGATTCCTTGTTTTTTATTGGAAACGAGTAATAATTTCCATTCTAGTTCCCTAATTAACCCTTACCCATCCATGTATGATCTAAATATAATATATTGGTGGAGCAGTTCCAACATTGCAGATCTTCAGTCGTTGCTTTGCTTCCATGAGCATGCCTGTGAGAGAGGATTATATTATAAATTATAATGGATGGCTTTATTTTCTGGGCATGCAAGTTTGAAGAGATCACCATTCACCGGTGATGGAGCCAATGAATGAACCATCATCTCACCAAATTCCTTAATAATCATTGATTGATCTCTATAAGCCAAGCCAACAAAGCTATGCATATTCACATCCATAATAATATGACTATATGAGCATGATTTAATCAAGAGCCAAATATTTAGGGTGGGGACTAAAGCGAACTCTAGGTTTCTCATTCACTAGTCTTTCCAGTGTCTCAACCACTTGTTGCATTGTGGGTCTCATTTTAGGATTCATATCAAGACATTTTAGGGCGAGCTCTGCTATTTGTGCAGCACTGTTTGAATCATATCTTCCCTCCTCACGCGGATCGATTATCTTCTTCAACTTCTTTTCCCGCTTCATCCAAGAAACCAGATTCTGTTGTTCTCTCCCACGACTCTTGTCGATTACTCGTAAACCTGTAATCACTTCTAGTAACACCACCCCAAATCCATATGTATCACTCTTCGTGGTTAAGTGCCCTGATATGATAAAATTCTCATCAGAATATGATTACAGTTTTGTTGGGATACAGAGCCAGGTTCCTTTCTGTTGAAATAGTGTATATATACCTGTCATTATATACTCAGGAGCAGCATAACCATTTGTTCCCATAACTCGTGTTGACACGTGGGTGTTATCACCGTAAGGACCCATTCTTGCAAGGCCAAAATCTGATATCTTGGCACGGTACGACTGGAAAAGAAAAGAAGAGCATGTTAATTGCTAATAGAAAATCCTAGCCATAGTTGATTATTAAAACTGAATAGCAAGAAGAAGTGGCTTACTTCATCGAGCAATATGTTTGAGGATTTGAAGTCCCTGTAGATAACTTGTATGTCTGAAGAATGCAAGAATGCTAGACCACGAGCTGCTCCAATCAATATATTAAGCCTAATATCCCATGGCAATGGCTCACCAGAACCTAATCAACCAAACTCAAGAAATTAGCTATCTTGCATTAGTAAAGGTGAATAACAAATATAATACATCAAGTTAGTGTCTGCATAAAAATTTAATCTCTTACTTTTAAAAAGATGAGTCTCTAAGCTTCCTTGCTGCATGTATTCATACACAAGAAACAACCCTCTACGTTCCAATTCCCATCCATATCCCAACAACTTCACCAGATTAGGATGGGAGAGTCTTCCAAGGAATTGCACCTCAGACTGCATATACAAATTGGCATAACCAAAGACATCATTAAATCTCTAGGTTGTCTGATCAGAGCAGGATGCTTAGGCATGGGAAAGAACAATAAAAGATAGTCCAATGTGGTGTGCGTGTATGTTTTACTTATTTAGCGTCAGCTTACATGCTATATGACCAACAAATTTTAACTGTGTAAACAAACTATTTTCAGAATCCATATACATTCACTTGAATAAAAGCATTTCTTTTATCTTAACAATAAAGAATTCGAAAGTAGTAATAAGTAAACAATATGATGGGAGAAAAATGTTGAGCTACATAATCTTCTGATATGCTAAAAAACATATTCAATGCTTCTCATCTAATGAGGCAGGGCAGGAAAGAGAACGCCGGTGCTATCAACCTTACTTTCACCATTAGAAAATGAAAGTAATTGAGATCTTCAATGCTAATGTAGCTAAAAAATAACAGTACTAATTCAAAAACTACTTGCACAGAAAAGTTAGTGAATACCTGCCACTCTCGAAACCCCTGCAAGCTTTCATGATTCAACTTCTTAACAGCAACTACGGATCCAATTTCCTTTTTGGAACTGGACTTCTCATGTATCCAGCCTTTATAAACTCTGCCAAAACCTCCCTCTCCTAGAACTGTATCGCTACGGAAATTTCTTGTGGCAGCCTTCAGTTCCTCAAAAGAGAAAATCCTTAAAGCTGGAGTCGGATTCATTGCATTTGATATCTTATTAGTAACAATGTTGCCTCCCGATGTTATATTGTTGCATCTATATGCTAATGGTGCTGCAAAAAATATAACCACTGTGAGAAAAATGGTAAATGACCAATTTACATCATTGAAAAAAGTTCATCTTCTCACATTCATTTCTCATTTATAAAAATGACTAGTAGAATGGAATCAACATACTTGCACAATTGACTAAGCAGTAAGCACAAGATAAAAAACCATATACATCATAGATAAAAGGAAGGTTAGGGTTTGACTTAGATTAGTCAAAACATGTAGAGATGTTTATTATTCTAGCCAAATACATACCTGATAGTGAAATTCCATCTAGGTCCATTCTGTCTGAGGGTTTCTTGGTCCTCCGAAATATATCCCGTGGCCAAAGTTTTTGTGATAACTTATGCATCATGGATTTTTTCCCATCTTTTCTTCCCGGATGGATCACAGTGCTGTTTCTTTGTTGTATCATGGGAGATGAATAATTGTGCACATTAAAGGAAGACACTACTGGTCTTGGGCTAACTAATAAGCTAGTCTTACCATTATCAGTAACATTTCTTATCTCGTTCCCTTTTTGATGCAAGGCATCGGATCCATTTATTTTTTCAGTTGGTGTCAAAAAACTCATGTTCTCCTGATATTTGTCAGTAGATGAAAAGACATCCTCGAAACTAGTTATCTCTTTTGTTATCTGAGATTCTGCCTTCTCCTGTCGCTGAAGTGCAAGCTCAAGTTCTATTACTACATGTGCTGCTGCTGGCCGTCTCTTTGGTTCATCATGCAGGCATCTTTCTGTAACCTTCACGAATGTCTTGAGGCTAACTGGTAATATTTCCCCTCTCAGACTTGGATCTAACAAACAATCTACTTGCCCTTTACTAATGTTGTCTATAGCCCATGTAGTTAGATATCGCTTATCTTCTTCTTCATTCCATGGCTCCACTGAAGCTCTTCCACACAGTACTTCCAACAACACCACACCAAAAGAATAAATATCACTTTCTTTTGTTAGTTTACGAGTTGTAAAAAAGTTGGGGTCAATATATCCATATGTGCCTTTAAGGTTTGTGCTATCTTGGCTCTGCGACTCGCTGAAGCTTCCAGTTTTAGCTAAGCCAAAATCTGAAACTTTAGCCACAAGCTTTTGGTCAAGCAGAATATTTGAAGCCTTGACATCACGATGTATGATCCCATGTCCAGTGTGAAGGTAATCTAGTGCCCGTGCAGCTCCAATGCAGATCTTGAGTCGCTGCTTCCAAGAGAGAGGATAAAAATTCTTGCCTTTCCTGGCTAGTTTATAGAGATGGTCAGCCAATGTCCCATCGGGCATATAATCATAAACAATAATCATTTCTTTTTGCTCAGTGCAGTATCCAATCAGAGAAACAAGATTTACATGTCGAAGCTCAGAAAGCGCTTCAACCTCCGTCCAAAACTGAAGCTCCCCTTGCTTGGAGTCTGGTTTTGATCTCTTTATAGCTACAATATCTCTCCCATTATCTATGAACCCTTTGTAAACCACACCAAATCCACCCTTTCCAATTATATATCCACTGCGGAAGTTGTCTGTGGCTGATTGGATCTCAGCTAGTGAAAAGTTACGGCAGAGTCGCTTTACCCTGGCCGATGGCTTGTTTTCCTCCTCAGCCATGTCACCGTCACTGTCAGTTCCCCACATTTTGTGAAGGAAATGGACAATGACATTTACCAGACAAATCACAGAAAAGACAAGAGTTGCAATAGCATTTCCACGACCAAGAAGAGCATATAGTAAAGTTTGGATTGTGTGTGATGGTGAATCTGCTCTGTGAGGCAGAGGATTGGGACTGGCAAGACTCCTATCATGGTTGCTTATCTTGAACACTTCAAATCCTTCAAGTGGGCCATGCCTATCGAATAATTCATGTTGAAAAGATTTGAGAGTAATAGAGATGGTACGCTTACCCTCTTGTTTATGCCCTTCCACCATCACCATATAGTTATACCAAAGGATGCTCTGATTTCCCCCTTGTTGGAGAATATCAGCGCTAGTCAAGGCAATCATGTTATCAATGAGAAGCGCAAAATCCATTTTGAGACCTACCTCACACATATGAACCCTGATCAAATATCTGAATCCCACATCTACAGACACTCTCCAGCTCACATTTCTAGCCTCATCTAAATGATATTTATGATTTGATGCCCATTTCCCAAACATCCCGCCTATATCATCCAAAACAGAACCCCATTTCATGCTTTGATGATAAACCCTCTCAAGCGCACTAGTGTTGTCAACATAGATCACAGACTTTTGCCCTAGCACGTGAACTCCAGTATCTCCACCATGGCAGTATGCAATGGTGGAAGGTACTGAAATAATCTCAATCCCATTAATCAAAGCATAGTTATACTTGGATTGGCTAGTTTCGGGAGAGAATACTATGTGCAAGGGTTGATTCTCTTGAACGATTAAGCAAAATTCTTTAACGAGAACATTTAGAGAAAGAGCACGAGCAGTTACGGAAGCACTGAAATTAGCTAGCAGCGTGAACGGACCACCTTCGACGGTGAACAAGTCGTTGAAGCTTTGGAAACCATGGTAGGAAGAGACGGGATTGAAGTGTAGGCGGATGAATTTCTGACCTGGAGAGAGGTAAAAAGAGTAGGAAAATTGGGAGCGAGAGATTCGTGCAGTACTGTACGGAACTGGATCGACGACTGCGATAAGCTCACCTTTCACAGCTGAAGCCGTCGATGCTCCTTTGGGTGCGGTATCTCCTCCCCATCGCCTGCCGCTGAGCGCAGTCGCCGGAGCAGGTGGTCCACCGCAGTTGATAGAGATGTGATTAGGATCATCGGGAGCAGCGGTGGCTGTGAAATAGAAGAGGAGGAAGCAGAGAATGATGCATTTGCATGTAATTATTCTCATTAGAAAATGAAATTTAATTTTGATGGAAAAAGAGATTATAATTGAGTTAGACGACGATAGAAATAGAATGAATAGCTATTCTACGGTCAACTCCAATCAATGTTTATTGCTTGCTGCTTTGACTATTAGGCGAGGCTGTGGCTGTGGCTGTGGCTGTCGGTGAATTCTTCGTTCACTTGTCATTGTCGGAATGCTTATCTTAATTTCTTGTACGTAACTGAATACTTGTCAGAGTGTTTTAGTGCTATGCATCGCCTCAGACAAATTACAATCCAATACAATCAGCTGAGCTACCACTCCTTCATATCTATTCTATCTAATAATTTTTTTTGGATAAAAAATTTTCATTAATTCTTTTTTGGTGCAAATTTTGAGTTAACATGCATAGGGATGTTCAAATAGCCTACGTGCTTTTGGTGGTAATAAATTTGCTAATAGCGTCTGAATTTGTTTGGCGTGGATTACTTGAAAGTGGAAGTGGCAGAATAAGATGGATTTTGCGAATGAGACTTTGAACTCAAAGAAGTTGATCGAATAGGTCAAAGGGAGACTTTGGAGCTGGTGTAGGACGAAATCGGTTCTCCACCCAACTATTCAACCTAATTATAAATAAATATGTGGGTTCTTGTAAATTTGATTTTGCATGCTAATATTATTAAATTATTAGATTGATTGAACAAAATTATAATAATATATATCTATTTTATGAATATACAAATTTTAAAGGGGTAAATGCTAAAATACCGATTTTGATAAGTAAAAAATAAAAAATACCGACGTAAAAATAAAAGATAAAAAATACCCATTTTTTACAATAGTATGATGAAATTGATCATGTGTTCATGTTATTCAAATTTAAAATAACTTGAATAACATGATCACATGATGAAATTTATCATGTTATTGTAAAAATAACATGATCACATGATGAAATTCATCATGTTATTGTAAAAAGTGGATATTTTTTATCTTTTATTTTTAAGTGGGTATTTTTTATTTTTATTTTATAAAAGTGGATAATTTTACCTATTACCCCAATTTTAAAACATCATATATTTTGATATGGGGGGAGTATGTGCATAAAAATTGTTTTAAAATTTTGCACTATCATCAAGAAGTATTAATGAATATTATCAATTAGAAGCATACATTTTATTATCTCACCCCCTACATTTGGAAGGGCTATATAAATGAAAACAATTATAAGCCTTAATGAGTGTTGGAAAGCGTATAGTTTAATGGGAGAAGAGTGATAATTAGTCAGAAAATATTATATGGCGAAACAAAACAAAGCAAAAAAATTAGAACATTTTATATTTTTATACGGATACAATGTAACTTATTTTAGTGATTTAAGAATTGTTTGATTGGGAGAAACTGGGTCAAGACTTGGTATCTAAATAGTGCTGCAGCATATGATATGACTAGTAATCACTTATGACTCTACATCTCATCTGAGAATTAATCTTGCCTGATCTATAGCCAATTAATAACCGACACTACCGTTGGCTAAATTTCATCATCACCATTAGCTTATCCTATCCGATTAAGACTTTGAAGTCCATACATAAAAAGTAACTTTGGACACCTTTTTTGTTCCTTTTTGGCAAGCCTGAGGCTGAGGGATCTTTTATGACCTGTTAAGCTAAAAAACTAAAAGAAGAAAGAAAAACAGTAAAACATGTATACTTGGAGTGGAAACTAATTTATACATGACATATATTCACCAAGTATGAATAAGAAGAAAAGGACATAACTCATGATTCATTCAGGTTGCAAACTTGTAAGTAGAAGTTATCATACATGACATATTTGGTCCAGTAAGATCTGTACTTGGCTATGGCAAGATCCAACCATGGTTTGTAGTTTCCATTATAATGTACAACGCCAGCATTCTCTATCTCTGTCTGGTTAAGAGCAGGATCGTATCCCAGCCCCAGTACATGCCAGCTCCGATCCAGCGGGTATGTCAAATTGTAGAAAGTTATCAGTCCCGGAGGCAGTGTCCCAAGTTTCCAAAGAGTCATGTCCTCATTCTGTAATCAAACATAGTCTTAGAGTGAGTAAATGATGAGATGCATGAAGATATACATGACACACTGAGATGCTTAATTGACATTTTTGGTCCAAGTGTAGGTATCTTGCTGGACAATGATCCAGATACCCAGATAAGTCTACAATGACGCTTCTGATAAGGAAGCTAGTTCATAAATCACGTATATATCTAACACTAGAGATCTTGATATAAAATCTCGGTCATAAATGAAATTAATGGATCGATAAATCTTATCATAATATCCACCCAAAAACACGTCTGGCCAAGTCGGTAAAATGCACAACATATGGTGGAAAGACTGTATAAAACAGGGTACTACATAGTTTTTTCTGGAAAGTATTACTTTATAGACTATTAGATTGATACTCCTCCGTCCCTTATTTATCTACCCATTTTGGCATTTTAGTTCGTCCTTTATTTATCCACCAATTCCATTTCTGCACACTAACCCACCACTAACTCCTTATATTTTCTAATAATGGACTCCCCTTTTTCCACTCATCTACACACTTACATAACATTTATTAAAAGAAAAGCAATGGGTAGATAAACGGGGGACAAAAGGAGTAGTAGTGTAGGTTTTTAAATAAAAAGAAGAAAATGTCTACTGATGCTATTAGACAGTAGAAAACTGCATGCTATCCAGTTCATTCTCTGAGAGCAAGTCAGCAAGGTGTAATATAAGCAGCAATTGGCCCTTTCAAGTAGAATAATATCCAGAATTTAGCAAAGACAGTAACGTATTAAATGCAATTTTTTTTCTTTTGGGTTTTTCTTTTTTCCTAAAAAGCACTGAATAAATGGAAATGCTAGAATGAGATGTAAACATACCATTTCTTGCCAGTGATGATATATTCCAGTAATGTTGCGTTTCCTCCATTCTCTGAAATCAAAGATATTCATGCCACAAATGCCCAGCCACAAGCATTTGGATCAAAATTATCAGATATCTTGGGATTTGAAAAGTTCAGATAATTGTCAAACCTATGGAAGCTCTCTTTGCAGGTTTCTACTGCACCACTCACCATCCCATGTAGATCAACAGACCATAAAGGTGTCAGGTCCTTCTGAACAACAATATCATCATCCAGGAACAATATCTTATCCAGCTTCGGGTAAACTTCAGGAAGGTAAAATCTGAGATGATTAAGCATTGACAAGTATTTATGATTCCTGTATTTGAGATTGTCGGCGCTAGCAGTGAGAGATGATGATTGATGTGCCTTGAAATAGTATTCTATCATCCATGCAGATTCAAGCTGACGGAGGACAGGGCAGTATGAAGAATTTAGCCAAGTGAAGTCATCCACATTCTTAACTTCAATTGTTGCACCTGTTGGAGCATTAACTAGAAACCACATTCTCATAGCAGCAAAATTTAGCTTATCTGTGACTATATGGAAGACATGCTTTTCAGGTTCTTTTGCGTGTAGTGCTGTTGAGTTCACAACCACCGATGTTGCAAGTACATTATCAGAAAAGATGGCATAATGGTACAAAGATGGATCCTCTAGTTTTTCTTTGTTAGTGAACACTTTTTCATCATAATTACTCAGGTGATAATCTGTGTTGAGAACTAATGGAATGCAATGCAATGGTCTCGGAACAGTTTTTGCAGCTAGCTGTATCAGAAATGTGCTCTTCTTCTTGAACAAGTTTACATTAGTCTCACTAGATTGAAGCATGACTCTCAACTTTCTTGCTATTTCAACACGATCATATAATTGGTCCTTTGCTGTAGCCAGAATGTGACCCATGGTGAAACGCTTGATCAAGCGCACTGAGAAGAAAGAAAAAGAGAAATATATAATTGAATATTAGATTATTCCGATCAAAGGTAGCATCAACTTTTTAACAAACACTTGATGGCAAAACCTTGGAAGAAGTTCGGCATCATTTGCTGCTTCTCCTATTGGCAGTTGACTTTCTCTGGACTGTTTAACAGAGAATGATACAGCACATTCTCATTCTTAGCCTTGGCAAGCGTTGCATAAACCCTGGCCATTATGATCTGGTCTCTTATAAGTTTTACTGTGGAGTCGGAATTGGGATTCTCGTACTCTTTCCTCCATATGCTGTATTTTCCCTTGATATTGGTGACAAGCTCTCTAGCTCGTTTAATGGCTGCTTCTTGCATTTGGTTTTCAATCTCTTTGTCTTGTTTGATCAGATCGGCAGTGCTTCTTCTCCTTTCCCTTCGTAGTATCTGAAGAAGGAGAAGTTATTCATCTGATCGTCAAAGAGATATATCTTCGGTGCACGTATATTACAAATTTAACCTGTCTCTTAAGTTTCGCTGGATAAGCTTGTGTTTGTGGCATTTCACCTTCAAATTGACGATCATCACTCCAATTGTCCCCATTATTTCTATATCTCAAGTTTACTTTGAACTGACTCCTGTACTATCTAAGACAATTGATGGAGAGGTAAGCAACCTAGAATCAGATGTATTTTGGAAAACTGAAAATGATGACATAGTAGTGTAAATCACCAGCGAACTTCTTACCCGATCATATTTCTCCTTCCTAGGGTTCCTCCATACCCATGAAGAAGATAGGTCTTTAGATTTGACACTCCTAACTTTAACAGCACCAGAAGGGTCGCTGTATGTTACGATTATGTCAAAATCCTGCATGAAATGGTCAAACAAATTCATAATGTCATGCAAATTGCTTAGGTAAAAGAAAAAAAAAAGGTAATACCTTCCAAGGATGACCAGTCGAACTGATGTTGCCTAGATCTTGCCAATCCATTATTTGGTACAACCAAAAAGGCATCAGTCATGTCCATTGCTAATCCAATAAAAATAAACGCTCAATGATAGGCTTAGAGACTAAAGAAACTTGTTAAATTTAAACATAACTTATTCAGACTTTTGAGCATCCTATCAAATGGACCTAAGCTTAGTTTTTCATCTACAATGGAAGGCATGAAGATAAATGAGCTAACTGGTGCATTAGGTGGTAAGTTGTTGACCAAACTGAAGTCCATAGACGATAGCATCAGGCCCCATGACAACCACAAAATTAGTATTGAATAGATTTACTCCTTGAGAAAATTATCAGGAGAGCTTGAATGAAAAAGAAGGGAATTTCAACCATTGAGGATTACCTGTATCTCGATGCAGCTTGGACAGTCATGTAATCGGGCATACATTTTGCACTCTCTTCTACTGAAAATGGAAATTTAAGATCGAAACGTGAGATTAAAATGAATCATGTCATGATTCTCATGATCATACATCCAATTATGAATGATCAAACATAATAACTGCTTAGAATCTTACAGCGTAGATGCACGTGAAACCTCTCCACTGACTGACAAGACAATGTTCATACCCTGCATAATATGTGATATAAGATCAAAATAATAGTAATTCTTCCAAAAAAGTAAGATCTGCATGACGACCCGCAAGAAATTACTTCCTTGGCTGAAAATGGAAACTGAAAATTGGAAACAATATAATCATGCTAAAGTGAACTGATAAGAAAAAGAGATTATCTTCATTAATAGATACAGCTGGCATTCCAGATTAAACAAAATAAGAATCAAATGTTAGGACATAAAGCTACGAAATGAGAGATTCCGCCATTCAAATGGCTTAAGAATGCGATGCCCAGTATGGCCACCACACACGTACACACACGCACATGGTATGTGCGATTCACAGTCCGATCTGAATGCAGTGGAGTATCAGTGAATCAACACAGGACGGAAACACATTATGATGGAAATCATTGGAATAAAACACATTCCCCGCCCCAAAAACAATTGAGCAGATCACAACAACAACAACACTAACATAAAACGATTGTAATTACCAGAAAAAAAGAGTAATTAAGGAATTACCAGGAAAAGGAAGATCGCAAAATGTGATGCCGATTTAAAACCGCCTCTCATCTTACAAGAGCAGTAACCACCTTCGAATTCAATCTTTGCTCGCGCGGGTTTCTGCTTCCTCTTAATATTACATGAATATAATAATAAATCGGGTAAATAAACCAACACTGTTGCCGAGTGTTGGCGGTGAAACATTTTCTTGTCGTCGGATTAAAATGCTCCTTTTCCTTTTGGGAACAAAAACCTTTTTTTTTTCTCTTCTTTTTCCAAAATGATTTCCTCGTAATATATTATCCTACAGATTCCGATAGCTTGCACCTACAGATTCCGATATTCTGGTGTGTTATATGGCTGCTTAGATGCTGAGAATGGACTGAATACACATAGCTGATAGGAGGGAAGAACATTCCTGGAAAAAAATGGTGAAAGGATTGGAATTGTAAGTTTTGAATAAATGCAGGAGTTGAGCACACAGATTGTTAAAAATATATATGTTTGTGTTTTTCTTCAAACTTTCTTTCTTCATAATGCATTTATTTTGCAATCGTGATCTAGATGGTTGTGTTTTTGCTTGCATCTTTCACAACAAAGTTTGTCATGCTTGATTGTGGAGGCTTGTGTATCTTCTAATGCAAAAATTGTCAAATCTTGATTTCAAGAGGGAAGCCTCGCCCTTGTTGTAGTCTTCGAAAGAAGACTGGATTCTTGTCATTTCTTGATCACTAAATTGTGGAATACATAGCATAGCTGATAACTTTGGCTTTAAAGTTCCACACCTTATACAGAACTGTAAGCTTCATTTGTGACATTCCACGTTTGCTAAGGGTTATCAATTACATATAAATAAGTAATATGGTTAATGGATTCTCTAGAAACATGGTTAACCATTAGTTAACCATTTTTTGTAAAGCGAGACAAACACCAAAATTTACTAGTGGATCGATTGAACTGTCGTAGCGTAATGGGCTTCCACCCCATGGGTCTGTGGCGTTACAAATAGTATCACAACCGACTCAGGGTGAGCCCTAAGACCATATTTATCAACAATCATATCTCCAACTCAACCTTCTCACTTTTATATTATTATATTAATTTTTCTCTCTTCTATAAATTTATTATTTCTCTCACCTACCAACCTTCATTTTTATAGGTTTATCAATGACTTTATTCTCAACCCAATATTCTCACTTTTATATTATTAAATTAATTTTCTATATTTAATTATGTGAAATAAATTAATAATATAAATAAAAAATTAAAATTTTTGAAAAAAGTACAAACTAATATTAAATTGAAAATTTTCAAATAAACATAGAAATTATAATAACTAAACACAAAAATCAAAATAAACAACTAATCACCGAATAATTATACAAAAATTACACATTTAATTATCATCACCAAACTTTTACCAAAGATGAAATGAACACAAAAAATAGATATGAGATGTTAATGAAAAGATTTCTAAATTATGAATAATTATGTCAAAATTGATCTCTATTTATAAAGAAAAAAAAATAAGTTTGATATAATTTTTATATTTTTTTAATATATTATACAAAAGTTAAATTAATTTTATGATAATATTATGATAAAAAATAAATTAAGAAAAGTAATAAATGGGTGGGTGGTGGAGGTTTGTGGACTCCTCCAAACCCACCCACCATTTTCATTCACATCTATTTTATTTTTTTTAAAAGGTTAAATGTGGGGCTAGCCCACCCACATGTCGCTAATAAACGTAGTCTAAGACCACCTTTATCGGCACCCTTACGTGGGCCAGGCGCCCATTTAAGTAATTTAAAAAAAAAAGAAATAGAAAGAGGTGGCCATGGTGGGTGGGAAAGAAGGCATCCTCAGACCTTCTCCCCCCACCATTTTACTTTTTTTTTTTATCTTATCTATATTACACGTGTCATTGTGTGATTGGTACTTGTATATTTTATCATAATATTATCATAAAATTAATTTAACTTTTGTATAATATATTTAAAAATATATAAATTATATCAAAATTCTTATTATTTTCTCCTCTATAAATATAGACAAATTTTGGCATAAGTATTCACAATTTATAGAAATTATTTCTTATTCTCCTTTCATTAACATCTTATATCTATTTTTTGTGTTCATCTTTTCAATGAATCTCAATAATTCCTACTCAAATTACCAAGATTTCATCTCCTCTCAAGGTTATTATCCTAACCTTGACAATATCTAAAACTCTGAAGAATTCCAAAATTTCAATATTGGTTTGAATTCACAATTTTCACAAAATTTCACTCAATCTCCTATCTCCGAAGATCACCAACCCACATCAAATATCTCTCCAAATTTATTTCAAAATTCTCAGCTTCCACAAACAAATACTTCAAACACTCCAAAAGTCTGGACAAGTCAAGAAGACATTATGCTTATGTCTTCATGGTGTATCATTAGTGAGAATCCAACTATTGGAACCGATTAAAAGAGTCACGTTTTGAAATATCATTTGGGAGTTGTACAAAAGGTGCGGAAGAGAAAACAAGATACCGAAGTTCGACATAAGAACTGCGGAGTCTCTAAGAGCTCGTTATAAGAGGCTTAATCAAAATGTAACAAAGTGGATTGGATGCTACAAGGAACCTTATCGCATGTAAAAGAGCGGTTGGTCAAATAATGATATTGAAGATTATGCACAAACATTTTATGGGAGGTCTAAATTTACGCATAAAGATGTTTTTGATAAAGTGATGTGTCGTCATCCCAATTGGGAGATGAATTTGAGTGAAAATCCTACATGGTTTCGTGTGGAAGATGAAGATAGCATTGAAGAAGATCGTGGGAGCTCAAAAAAATCAAGAACTAATGGTGATGATCCAACTGACTCCACTCTAGAAACTCCTCTCAGTGAAAAATTATCAATTTAATATTAGTTTCTACTTTTTTTAAAAATTTAAATTTTTTATTTATGTTATTAATTTATTTCACATATTAAATTATTAAAAAAAGTTAATTAAATAATAATATAGAAAATTAATTAATAATATAAAAGTGGAAAAGTTGGGTTGAAAATGAGATTATTGATAAACTTATAAAAATGAAGTTGGGTGGGTGGGAGTAATAATAAATTTATAGAAGTGAGAGAAATGAATATAATAATATAAAGGTGAGTAGGTTTGGTTGGAGATATGATGGTGGATAAATATGGTCTAATGGATCCTGAGGTGGTCCTACATGAGTATCACGACGAGGCATTTGTTCACAGGTCGAATATCTTAAAGCCACAAGCACACCAGTATATACATAACCACACCAACAACATGGCATTTGTTCACAAAAGCTAACCATTCAATCCAAAACACACACAACACTTGCACCACATCCACATAGCAGTAAGCATAACAAACAAGTTCCAGAATCATCCAAATCCACAAGGATTGTCTTCATTTAGAAAGATGCTTCAACTTACTCACCCTTTGGGGTTCAATCTCTTTCGTGGTTGACTGCGCCGTTTACCTTTAACTGCCGGATGTTGAAGAATGTCACGGATAACTTCATCGAGCGAAGCTATCCTCTTTTCTTTGAAGTTCCACAGCTCACGAACCGTGTAACACCCACTCGGGTTGTGCTCTTGGAGGTCAGTCAAGGCTTCGACTACTACATCGTGAATCTCTTCGCCCCATTCTTCCTTGAGCGATTGCAGTGTTATGTCATCTTCCTTGAGCAGTCTCTGCATTAACCGCCACAAAATGCATATGATAGCACAACTATGAATTTAAAGAGCAGATGAAGCAAATGATTGCAACACAACGAAATTTAAATCCACCTGAGGTCTTCCCATGCGATCTTCGATGATTTTAAATGGATACCACTGAGGATCTTTGATCTTTTCCTGCCACAAGCTGCAAAGCTCGAGACCTTTCATCTCAATGTCTCCAGGAGGCAATCTCATTTCCAGTTCGTTGATGAAGACATCGGGATCGAGTTCCCCGATTCGCTTTATCCCAATGTGAGCATTGTTGTCCCGATGCACTTCACTCAAGCCCTGATAACAAATGGAATACAACAGTTATGCAGCACAAAGGAAGTGCTAACCATGCCATAGAATAAGGATATGACACCTGCATCAGTTCTTTGCGAACCACTTGTAGCTCATCATTACTAGCACGCTCTTTAGTGATTAGAGCATTCATCTCGTCTCTCATCTCAGTGATCTTTCTTTCCAATTCACCAACCTTATCAAGCGCTTCCTTCTTCTCCTGCAGATCATCAATTTCATGGTGCATTAACAGCAGTAGTGCTGATATGAGACAAGATTATGAACATGTAATGGCCACACCTTTTCTGCCATGGCAACCCTTTGAGCATTTATACCCGGCCTTGTCTGCCTCCTTGAATGTGTTGGAACAGTCTTGAGTCTTGAAGTATTCTGTGAATCAATGGCATGACATCAAATAATGTAGAGAACCAATTTATAATTGATTGAATAGGATCAACAAAGACATCATATATATCATAGAAGAAAATGCAGAAATAAACGGACAACCTTTGTGGTATTTGATCTTGGTCTCTTGGGAGGCGTTGGGGCCACCCACTCTTCATCCGAGTGTTCTTCATCTTGTGCTTGAGCTTGATGGGCAAGGTCAATGGCGAGGTACCTAGCCATGGCAGCATGCTTGGCTCTTTGTTTCCCGCTTATTGAGCCTTCAGACACTCGAATTGAATGTTGAAGAAGATGAGTGTAGTCAGAATCTGGTTCGTCTTTATTGGCACAAAAGGGGCATCTGAAATCACCATTGGAGCCCCTTACTTTGTAATCTCGAAGCTGGAAGAGCTTATAACTGAGTTCTTTATATTCCTTCACGCCAGAATCCTCGATGTCATCAGACTTCTCCTTCAACATGCTTCCCATCTCAGACTGAGATTCACCAAAGAAATTAAAGAATCAAACATCATGAATCATGCATGTTAATCGAAATTACTCAATTCTTCTCAAGTAGAACGAAAAGTTTGGTTCGAACTTTAAGAACTAACACCCACAGGCAAAAGTAGAGAAATGCATGCGAATTCACCAAATTAACTAATCCAAAAACACAGATTCTGTGTTGACATATGACCACCAAATACTACAATCAATTCAATTAGCATGCATGAGCTAAATTTGTCAAAAGTGTGGGATGAACAAGCAACATGCACAATCAAACGATCTTATTTGATTAATACAGAAAAAGATTTACATATAATTAATTAACAACATTAATATTTTTTCTATAAAACAAAATCATATACATTCATTCTCTCGTACCTCTATCACAGTATCTGAGTGAATGTGCAGAGAAGAGAGCAAGTGTGGGTGGGGAAGAAATGTAAGAAGAGTTTACTTAAAAGGGAGGGGAGAAGGAGATAGAGCTGGGGTGGGTCGGGGTTTACCATTAATTAATTACTCTCTCACCAACCACTCTTGCAGCTATAGCTGTGATTATACTAAAAGTTTCTATATCTTCTGCTGCATTCACTTGTCTTGGAATTGTAAGAAGAACTGAAGTGATTGCATTTTGACCGCTGCATGCATGGGTGGTAACGACATGAAAATGTAATATCACCGACATTAGTAAAGATTTGGAGCAGAGAATCTCAATTTGAAATCTCAACTTTGACAATCTATTTCTTTTTAAAAATGATCCAACTCTTTGACAAAAATGAGACAATTCTTGTTGCTCATGCATGCGTCAATTTGTAGAAGCTACCCCATTAATTATCGCGCATCGACTTGGTAAAGATTTCTGACTCAATATATAAGTTAGAATACACTTCCCTCTTATAAGTCCTTTTTAAGGGATAAATAAGAGGTTCCAATTCTATACGATTCAACACTGAAACTCATGAGAAATAATAATCTCAATTTGTCATGTATCATGTTGTTGGCAACCAAAAATATGCCGAAATGCAATTAGATTTTACTCTATTACTTCGTTTCTCCCAACAAACTTGAGTCATTTACTTTTTAGAAAATATTTATTACACACAAATTTAAATAAATATATATTCATATCATCACTTTATACTTTAAGGGTGCATTTGGTAGCATGGATAGGATATAGTGGGATGGGATAATAATAATGTGTTGTGTTGGGATATGAGAGGTTTATAGCAAGGGTGAGTTTCATTTGGTAGGCAACATTAGAAGTGAGATAAATATCATCTACCATTTGGTTGCCATGATTGTATAGAGGTTAAAGTTGTCAAATTACCCCTTTGCCCTTTTTAAAATGTAAAAATAACATATAATGCCCTTACCTTTATGGATACAAACCCTATCTATTGTTATTAGAAAACAAAGTGGAAGCAACGTTTCTGCAAAACGTCCGAGAACCCAGGTGAAATAAAGTCGTTTATTTTATGTTATTTGGTGTGAAATACTGAAGGTAACCAAATCTGAAATACCCATTTAAATTTCACCCATGTATTTTTCAGCTATTATTAACGGAGATAACTTCTTCTACTGGAATCATATGGGGAAAGACCCAATTGCACCTCTGTGTAGTTCAATGGCAGCATGATATTTAGACGGAAAGATGAAAATTATTAAAGTCGAAGAAGAGAAAAGGTTGGAAAAATCTTTCATTTCGTGATAAAATTTCGAATTACCATGTCGGTCTTGAATGTCGTTTTCATGATATACAGCTTGAAATTTTTTATTCTTGCACTGAAATGGACGCCGTCGTGCAAGGAAAGAAGTCGCGACTTATTTGCAGAAGAATTCTTCTTTGGGCTGTAATAAAAAATGGAGGGGTATATTTGTCCAGGGAATTAGTTCCGCATTTCACTGTTTGGGTAGGATGAACTTAATACCACCTAATAGGTGGGATTATAAACCTGCCACAACTGGTCTCTTTTTTCGGGCCGGGATTGTAAACACGGGCCACACTTTATTCTACATTTGCTACCAAATGATGGATGAAGGTAGATTAGTTTTGCCCAACTCCCTTCAACCCATGTACCAAATGCAGCCTAAACATACAATCAACTACACTCATTAATTTCTTAATTCTCGTGTTGAAAAGAAGTGTTTCAAACTAATTGTGACGGAAGGAGTAATATTTATGCGCAAATACCGGATGACAACATGACTCTTCGCCCTTCGGTGACGTGAACTTGGATCGTCCTATATTTGAAAAATAAGTCAGTTTACTAGGTACTAATCCATTTTTATTTGAATTTTGCAACTTTTATGAATAAGCATTGCCTAATTTGAGGTGCAGACTGATATTTAATTAACTACAAAATAAGTGTTTCTCCCAACTGTTCCTCTTTTTTGCTGACATTTATGTTATAAATGTTTATTATATCATATTTTGGCGTTATTCTGTAATTTTATTGATTAATGAACAATTTAAAGGATTATAAGAACCTTGGACTTTGATTCTTAACGATGCACTAGCCAATTCTTTTCTTTCTCCACTAACACTTCAAATTTGAAGTGTAAAATTGTTTTATTGATAGACCAAAATAATAAAAAGTAAATAAATTTAATACTCTCTTCGTCCATGATAAGTGTATCATTTAGGGGTGTCACGGTATGGTATATTTTACCAAAATTGTCATACCTTGTATCAGTGAGAATACCGTTACCTTACCATATTTTTCGGTATAACTTAGTTCGGTATATATCTTACTTTCGGTATGACATTTTTATATACATATACCTTACTTTATTTTCGATATACCTTACCTTACTTTGCTATATCTTTTTTTTTTACGGTATACCAAAAATATATCTATTTAAAAAATGTGCATATATTAAACATAATGAACGATAACAATATATAACATATACAAAAACATATTAAGTACTCTCTCCATCCCAACTAAGAACTAAGATGAGTCACATTCTTTTTTGGGCCGTGCCAACTAAGATAAGACATTTTCTTTCAAGAACACATTTATTACATACAAATTTAAATAATATATATTCTTATTATTATTCTATTTTTCAACTCTAAACATACAATTCTTAATTACCGTGACCAAAAGCAATGTTTCATCTTAGTTGTGATGAATGGAGTATTATTTCTCTAAAAACATAATTTTCTAGATGAATCACTAATATCAAATAATCAATATACTTAGTTAGTTGTGTAATATAAAAATATATATTATAGTTCTAATTATTATTTAAAATAATAATTATAAATTATTGTTCAATCTTTTCAATTATCATCAAACTTACATATTGTAATTTTTAATAATATTTATTAATTATAATTCATAATTTATGAGTAAATAATTTTATTATAGTTCAAATTTAATATATAAGTAAATATAATATTATAAATATATTTGTACATATATCGATATATACCAAATCAAAGGTGTATATAAATTTTTCTTGTATACATATATGACGGTATATCTCAGTATTTGAAAATATTATACATTTACCTTATCGAAAAGTTTGGTACGATATTATACCTTATCAAAATTTTTGATATACCTTAAATTCGTTATTTTTCGATACGGTAAGTACGATATACCGTGTTTTCGGTAAATTTTGACAGCTCTATCATTATATCTAATTGGATCGTCCACAAAGAATGTATTGTTTCTCATTTAGTACAGGACCCACATATTTTCCAACACAATACATCGCATCTCAATATTTACAAAATTATTACATAACATCATAGTTTTTTTTTAAAACTCGTACCCTCTCCTCCATAATACACTTATCATGGATAGAGAGAGTAGGGAGTAGTAAAAATTTATATATTAAAATAAAAGGATTACTTCATCTTAAACATGGTTACTATATCTTTAATAAATTTCATCTTTTTTCTTCAATTTAATATATTACTACATGACTTAATGTAATGTTTTCCATTATTAACCTGTCTTCATTAATTCATTAGTGTTTATAATTATTCTATTTATTTATTTGTAAATATAGTTAAAATTTATATATATGTTTTGTAAATTAAGGGAACATATAGAATATTATAAAAGTTAAAAATTTCTAGTGTGACACGATGGCACGTGGAGTTAGACACATGACACTATCATCCGATATAGGAAGAAAATCAATTTACAACGTTACATAATTTTTAAGATTGAAGGTAATACAGTTATATGTACCCTGAATTTCTCAAATGCAATCATACATTTGTAACAGTTAAGAGAATTTGAAGCTACCAAAGTTGATGAAGTAATTAATAATAATAGCTTAAAATCCCCACCACGTGAGCAAATCTACTGCTCGAATATATGGATAACATACAGTTGAACAAAAGACACACATGTTCCACAACTTTACACAAAGCACAAAAATGGTACTCCATTTTATGCAAAAACTCTCTAGTCTACTCTTTCTTCACTCTATTTACTAATTACTATCACACAAACTAGTTCACAGCATCTCATAGGGACAACGATACAAAGATCATACGCGTTGTGGCAGTGGATAGGCTTGCGTCGCCTCTTGCCTAGGATGAAGTGGAGAACGATGATGCAGAGGTTGATGATGGCCACGTCGATTCACTGCAGCCTGAGGAGAATGCACTGATCTACGTTCTCTAGGTTTCTCAGTAGATGAACCGATTATTTCTAGTGTCTCGACTATTGCCTGCATCGAGGGTCTGTTTTTGGGTTCAGCTTCAAGGCAAGTTAAGGCAAGCTGAGCTACATGGAGTGCTGATTTATTAGGATATCGCTTCTCTAGACGAGCATCCATGATGTGCTTCAACTTCCTCCTATCCGATAAATGTGGCTTGATCCAATCGGCAATACTATGTTGTCCAGAAGGACGAGTGGTGTCAAGTGCGCGCAGCCCTGTCAGCATTTCGACCAACACCACGCCGAATCCATATACATCGCTCTTCACATACAAGTGGCCTGCAATGCAATAGCATATAACCAACTCCCATTACATTCATTTCATCACAAGTGCGCTTACAACCCTTTGAATGCAACGAGTACAATTAGAGTAGAGAGTAGAGAGTTGGGTGTGTAAGTGAGTTTACCTGTGGTAACATACTCGGGAGCAGCATAACCATACGTCCCCATAACCTGTGTCGTTACATGGGATTTACTAGCCGTTGGGCCCATCTTTGCTAACCCAAAGTCGGATATCTTGGCATTGTATGACTATGGATAACAAATAACTCAGTGTTAAGCAAAAGGCAAACTTTGGTAATCGAAGAGCAGTAGAGAGAACCGAGTGAGACAACTTACCCCATCAAGCAATATGTTTGAGGCCTTGAAGTCCCTATAGATAACTTTTCTATCAGAAGCGTGCAAGAATGCCAAACCACGAGCTGCTCCGATCAATATCTTCAGTCTAATGTCCCAAGGAAGTGG
>JAPKLX010002666.1:0-12341 GCA_026898415.1 Leonotis leonurus
TTCACTCGTTTCGGGACCAACAAGTGGTATCAGAGCAGTGTGTTTAAATACCACTGTTTCTAAAGACCCAAGGTTTTTAAACTGATCTTTCAGAAAACTCATCTGCATTTATTCTAACATCTATCATGGAAACCTCTACTAGATTACCCATGTTCTCAATCGAAGACTATGAGTACTGGAAGTACAGGGTTTCATCATTTCTGAAGGCACATCACGTCATGATGTGGGAAGTAATAACTACTGGACCCATTGTGATTCTCGTAAAGTATCCACAAACCACAACAGAAGGAGCTACTGAAGGTGCTGTGAAGAAGCCCATGCATGAGTATAACAGCGATGAAAAGAAGATTGCTGGACTGGATGACTATGCTAAGCATATCATATCAGGAACTCTAGAACGACCCATGCTCGTCCACATTCAACACTGTGAAACTGCTCAAGAGATGTGGAACACATTAGAGCAAATGTGTGCAGGTTCGGAGGAAATCAAGGAAAATAAGCTAACCCTTGAGTGTCAAAAGTTTGATTCTTTCTTGCAGATACCAGGAGAATCAATAAGTGAGCTTGAACTGAGGATTATGCAAATCCTTACTTCAGTAAAAGCTCTAAATCCCAACAAATACACACAACGAGAGATCAATCTGAAGATCATATGGTGTCTTCGACGAGAAGAATGGCTACCATACCAGATTCAGATCAACGGACGTTCAGACTTCAACTCACTCTCAACTACAGCTATCTTCAGTATCCTAAAAAGCCATGAGACAAGACAAAGGATACTGGAAATCACAAATCCATCCAAAGAAGTTGTCCCCACACCCATTCTAGATATTGTTGCTTTCAAAGCAGACAAGAGTCCAGTTAAAGAGTCCAAATCTGAAGGACTTGACCTTGAAGGTATGTCAAAAGCTGAACTCATGGAACAGTATGTACTAATGACCAAACGTTTTGAACGTGCAGATCTTAAGAATGACCGTTACAGAAGAATGTACAAAGACAACAAAACAAGATGGCCCAAACCACCTTCCACTGAAGGCACAACCTCAACCTCTACGCCTGCATCCAATCAGGAAGGGACAGTCACTAGGTCCAAGCCTGATAGACCACCAAGCAAAGGAGTTTGCTATGAGTGTGGATCACCTGACCATTTCAAACCTGACTGCCCAGACCTCAGTAAGAAGGAAAGGGAAGAACTCAGGCAAAGAAGAGATCAGAGGAATGCAGAGAGAAAAGCCATGCTAGCTGAGGATGATGTTGATCAACTCAACTCACCAGCTATGGTTGTGTATGAAAGACATTTCTCAGATTCTTCAGATGATGAGGATTTGGGATTGATGGCTACTGAAGATGAGGAAGAAGTGTTTGAAGAATATTGCTTGATGGGCAACCATTCTGACTCTTCACCTTAGGTAATATATGCTCATATCATGCCAAATGGAGAAATTAATTCATCTTCTTTCAATTCCACATCCATCACATCACTGCATACTGAGTCTCACTCATTCATTGAAGAGATCAATGTTGATGAGAACATTGAAATTGAAGACAAGATTACTCAAGAAGAGTATGAGATCTTGGCTAAAGATTTTCATAATCTCCAAGCCATATTTTTGATTACCAGAAATGAGAATGAGGAGCTAACTTCCAAGTTGGCTCAAAGAACTGAAAATTCACTTCAGAACTTACCCAATGACATTCGAAAGGATGAAATTGTTGAAAGAGTTTGCAAAGCACTCAATGACATTACTCTCAAGAATCAGGAACAAGAAATTTCTATCTTTAACCTAAATTCTGACCTTGCAACAAAGAATGATGAGATTATTTTTCAAAGATCTCAAATATATGAAATGACTGAACGTATTGACCTTCTATCTGAAAGGATAGAGTATTACAAAGGAAAGGTCGAAACTTGGACCAAATCAGGCTACACCAATCATATGTTGAGTTCATCTCAACAATCTCAACGAAAAGGACTTGGTTTTAACCAAGAAAAGTCAACTGTACCTTTTCTGAAGGCATCAGAAAAGCCTCAAACTATCATATCCTTTGTCAAAGGACCCGATCGAAAAGATAGTGACATGATCACCACTGAGACTGCTTCTAAGTCCCAAGGAAAGAAGCCAGTCACTGAGAAACAACCTATGGCAAAGAAACATGTTGCCACTGAAAACCAATCTGCTACTGAAAAACCAAAGCAGGTTTTCAGGAAGCAAACTGCTTCCAAAGGCAACATTGACACTGAAAAGAAGGCTTTCAGAAAGCCTAAGGCAACTGACAAGCCTAAGGTTACTGAAAAGCCAAAAGCTAAGGCTACTGAAAGGCCTAAGGCTCAAAGGAAAAACCAAGGACAACATGCCACTGAAAGGCATGAACCAATGAGATATTTTCAGTCTCCTGAATCAAGAACTTACAAAACCAAGTGCTCACATTGCACTTGTTCATCAAGTGGTTCAAGATCTAGAAGTTATGACTCAAGAAGTCATAGAACACGACGTTGGGAAGCATATTCCAACAGATATGAACGAAGGAATTCATCACCTAGTTCATATTATTCTAACCACTCTAGAAGATCACACGACTTCTATGCTCCCCCAGTTCATTACCATGAACCAAGGCATTCAGTGCACGCTGAAAAACCTTGGACTAAACCCCAACATATAAAGGCTAACCTTAAGGCTAAAACTAAGCCTGAAGTAAACAAGAAATATGTCCCCAAGAAGAAAGTCAACGCTGACCTTCAGAAGAAACCAAAAGTTGCATCTAACACACGTATCATTAAGAAACATTGGGTGCCAAAACATGTCATGCATACTGAAGCTGGATCTAGTGCCAAGCTGGATCCTAAGACTCAGTAATTGTAGGACTCAGGACCAAGGAGAGGTGCACAGAAGGAGCAGTCCAGCTGGATCATAGACAATGGATGCTCAAGGCACATGACATTTCAGAAAGAAGCCCTCTCTAACTACACTGAGAAAGATGGTCCTCAGGTAACCTTTGTTGATAACTCAAAAGGTTTCACTAAAGGGTATGGTACTCTCAATATAGGGAATGTTTCAATAACTGATGTTTCCTATGTCTCTGGCCTGAAGCACAACTTACTTTCAGTAAGTCAGTTGTGTGATAAAGGTTTTAATGTTGTCTTTAGTTCTGAAGAGTGCAGGATCAACAAGCTTACTGATGAGACCACCGTTATGAAATGCTTCAGGGTGGGAAATATTTATGCTGCAGACTGGAAAACCTCCTCCCCTGAAACATGTCTGGTCTCCAAGAGCACTTCAGAACAAAGCTGGCTATGGCACAATAGACTCAGTCACCTAAATTTCAAAGTCATCAACAGACTTTCAAGACACAGTCTAGTGCGTGGATTGCCCAACCTGATCTTTGATAAAGATCACATATGCGGAGCCTGCCAAAGTGGAAAACAAGTCAAAGATTCATTCAAGACCAAAGAAGCTCCATCCACTGAGAAGATTCTTCAACTCCTTCATATGGATTTATTTGGACCAGTGACTCCACTGAGTGCCAATGGTAGGAAATATTGTCTTGTGATTACTAATGATTTTTCTCGTTATACATGGACAGTGTTTCTCCACCACAAGAATGAAACCATGGAGAGGATACCAGCCTTGCTCACCAAACTGAAGAATCAGAAGTCAACCAATGTCATCACCATACGCACTGATAGAGGAACTGAATTCCTCAATGCAAAGATTTCAGAATTCTGTGCACATATGGGGATTGAACATCAGACTTCAGCTGCAAGGACTCCACAACAGAATGGCGTTGCAGAAAGAAGAAATAGGTCACTAAAGGAAGCTGCAAGAACTATGCTTAATAGTTCAGGAGTTCCAAAGAAGTTCTGGGCTGAAACTATCAACACTGCAAGCTACACTCAGAACAGATCTTTACTGACCACACGCCAAGGAAAGACTTCATATGAACTATGGAATGACAGGAAGCCTACTCTTAAATATTTTCGTACTTTTGGTTGTAATTGTTATATTCATAATAATGGCAAAACTCAGTTAAAGACATTTGATGGCAAAGCTGATCCATGATTCTTCCTTGGATACTCAGAAGAGAGTGATGCCTATAGAGTCTTTAACAAGAGAAGCCTTATTGTGGAGATAACACCTCATGTTATGTTTGATGAATCTATTTTTTAGTACAGGTTAAAGGAAACTGAAGTTATCACTCAAAGACTTCAGAATCTGAACTTGCAACCTTCAGTTCAAAGTTCAAAGGAAATTCTCATCTGGAACTTAGAAGATGATGAAGAGAATGCTCCAACTGAAGATACAAATGACAGACTGGATCAAGAAATGGAGTCTACTGAAGTCAAAACTTCAGAATCTGAAGACATAACTCAAATATTTGAAAATATCAACTCTTCTCCTATTCAAACTGAAAATCTCGCCACTAAGATTCCACTTAGAGAAGAAGACATCGAATCTGAAAACCTCATTGAAGTTCAGATTCTACCTGAAGCTCAGACACCTTCAGAAAATCTTACTACTGAGATTCCATCACCAACTTCAGGGAGTAACAGTCCTAACTTAGTCAATATTCCTATAAATGTTGCTACTAACGATATTTTGGCCAGTTCAGATAAAGCTATTTTGCAGGAAATCCAACAAACTGAATATGTAAGAGCCAACAATCAAGGGGGAACAAGCATAATCCCTCAGACTGAAGAAGAATTCAATCCATTTCAAAGAAGCCCTTCAGTAACAACACCACCTCCTAGTCAAAGGATGGACTTAATGATCATAACTGAAGAGGACATGCGAAGAAGAAGAAGATGGATTGAAGATCACCTTACTGACTCAGTGATTGGAAGTCTACAAAGAGGAGTTCAGACCAGAAATCAGATTCAAGCAGAAATGGTCCAGCCATTAGCCACTGTTGAAGCTCCTACTGACTCCACCATTGAAGAACAACTGATGATTAAGGCAGATGTTGCATTGTTTTCAGATGAAAACTTTCTACACAACTGCTATCTCTCCAACATTGAACCCAAGGACGCTCAGGAAGCCCTTCAGGACATGAACTGGGTCTTCGCTATGCAAGAGGAACTGAATGAATTCACCAGGAACCAAGTTTGGGAACTTGTGGATCGTCCTAGGCATCAAGGCGTTATTGGTGTGAAATGGGTCTTCAAGAACAAGAAGGATGAACTAGGAGAAGTTGTTCGCAACAAGGCTAGACTGGTTGCCAAAGGTTACTGCCAAGAAGAGGGCATTGACTTTGATGAAACCTTCGCACCAGTAGCTAGACTGGAAGCTATCAGACTCTTCCTCCCTATGCAGCTCACATGAAGTTCAAAGTCTACCAGATGGACGTGAAGAGTGCATTCCTAAATGGCGTACTGAAGGAAGAAGTCTATGTGGAGCAACCCCCAGGCTTTGAAACTGACTACACCAAAGTGTATAAACTACACAAGGCTCTTTATGGGCTGAAACAAGCTCCTAGAGCTTGGTATGACACTTTGTCTGTTTTTCTTATTGATTCAGGTTTCAAGCGAGGATCAGTGGATAGGACACTATTCACAATCAAGTATAAAGGAGACATATTAATCGTTCAGATTTATGTTGATGATATTATATTTGGTTCGAAGTTTCAGATGCTTTGTGACAAGTTTGCCAAGTTGATGAAGACTCAGTATCAAATGTCAATGATGGGAGAGATGGGATTCTTCCTAGGATTCCAGATCAAGCAGTTCCCTGAAGGCATCTTCATCAACCAAGCCAAATACACAAAGGAACTGATCAGCAAATTTGGCCTTCAGAACAGCAAATCAGTGAAGATTCCAATGAACACAAATGGAAAGATAGAACCAGATCTTGAAGGAAAGCCAGTCAACCAAACTGAGTATAGAGGAATCATTGGATCCCTTCTATATCTCACTGCCAGCAGGCCAGACATCACATTTGCAGTAGGAGTGTGTGCACGCTATCAAGCAAATCCAAAAGAGTCACACATGAAAGCTGCTAAGAAGATTCTGCGCTACCTGAAGGGCACACCAAATCTTGGTTTATGGTATCCTTCAGATGATAATCTAGAACTAACTGGTTATTCTGATGCTGATTTTGCAGGTTGCAAGTTGGATAGGAAATCCACTTCAGGTACCTGTCAGTTATTGGGAAACAAGCTCATTAGTTGGTTCTCCAAGAAACAGACTTCAGTTGCTACATCAACCACTGAAGCTGAATACATGGCTGCTGGAAGTTGCTGCTCTCAGATTCTTTGGTTAAAGCA
This sequence comes from Leonotis leonurus, assembly GCA_026898415.1. Taxonomy (NCBI): domain Eukaryota; kingdom Viridiplantae; phylum Streptophyta; class Magnoliopsida; order Lamiales; family Lamiaceae; genus Leonotis; species Leonotis leonurus. The sequence continues at coordinate 6,259 of JAPKLX010002666.1, forward strand.
ACAACTCAGAGACTATGAAGTGCCTACCACTCAGGTTGCAATCTTCTGCGACAGTTCAAGTGCCATTGCCATCACTCAGAACCCAATTCTACATACAAGATGCAAGCACGTGGACATCAGACATCACTTCATAAGAGATCACGTTGAAAAGAAGGATGTCATCATTGAGAAGATCCATAATGACATTCAACGAGCAGACATTCTTACCAAACCACTGGAAGAAGCTAGATTCAAGATGCTGAGTGGGAAACTTGGCCTACTGAATCCAGACATCTCCTAAATGTATTCACTGAAGGTATATCTCTAACCCTATTCAACTGATGTCTTAAAGACTCACTGACTCAGTATCCTTAGTATACTGAAGTCATGATCACACTAAGACTCAAAACAATATGATGATCACGTTCTAAGTAACTCTACATAGTTATCTCATATATCATATCATCACACATTGCAAAATACTTGTTTAAACTAACCATGCAGGTCACTGAAGTAACCTACTGAAAGAACTTCAAAATCTGAAGTTATACAAAGGCAAAGTCCAATATGATACTTCAACTGAAGGACTTCAGAATAAACCTAAAGATCATTACAAAATCTGAAGGACATATGCTCACTGAAGCATATCAAAGGAAATCTGAGGTCTCTACAAGTGGCAAGAATTTGAAGTTCACAAATGGTTCAATTAGTTCAATTCAGAATCTGAAGATCACAACACATGGTCAACTGAAGGAACTCAGAATCTGAATGCACAAACACAACTGAAAGGAAGAAAATCAGTTGCTAGTATCAGCAACTGAAGCTCAACACTTGCATTTATTTCTTACGTTTAATATTAAGTGTTTGCTCTGCTATCTGAAATGAATGATAAAAGCGTAATTAAAGGCACATCGTACCTCGAACGATTCAACGTATCATATACGCTATCTTGCATTTAATACATTCTGATATCTACAGTAGTGTAACAGTGCCTTTTATCATCACTTTTGACCTCGGGAACTCAAACGCCTGCGCGTATACCTCACGCGCTATTCATTTTCCCGCCCAGCCAACCACTCAGTCGCGTGGTTTAACCCTAACCGTTGATCATTTAATACACGGAGAAAGATCTAACCGTTCACTTTCTTTATAACCTTCTATAAGATCATCTTCTCAAATCAAATTAACCTTTCCAAATCTGCATTTCTCGAAGCCTTACGCTAAAAATTTCTGCTTGCTTGTTCTTGCTGATTCTGCACTTCTTACTTAATTGATAATCTGCATCTCTCTCTCACTATCTTCTAATGTATGATCTTGTAACCAGTTTTTTTTTTCTGTTACTTGATTATATCTTCACTATGAGAAAACTGATTTCCAGTTTCTGTTTTGTTTTAGCAGTTATCAACAAACATGGGTAAGAAAGCAATCATTGGTCCTACAATGAAGATGTCTCAGATTCGCGCTCGTCTTTACACCGAGCCAACCGTTGTATTTACCCAGACGGACATTGTTGTCGCCCAAACTATGTTTGAGATCATTCGCTCAAACGATCTTGAACTCCTAGTCTCTCTGCGCCCCAAAAACATCTATGAGGATTAGGTGGTTCAATTCTACCTGAACCTGGGATATGAGGGATCTGACCTGAAGTCCTCTCTGGATATCTCAATCAGGGAATCCATCACTGGTGCTATTGAGGAGCAAAAACTGCAACTGAATGTTACTGAACTGTTGCAGTCTGTTTTCAAGCTTAGGAACGTGGGCAATACCAAGCCCATTCAGTTCCTGAAGGACAAGGAGGATATTCAGTCCTTCTTTGCTGCAATCCAGGTGGAGGAGCCTCCACGCCAGTTTTGAACTGCCAACAACAACAAGGGCTTGATACGCCCAGAGTTCAAGATCCTGCTCGATGTGGTCCAGCACTGCATCCTTGGGAAGAAATCCTCCCACGAGCAGCTCAGCTGGCAAAAGCTTGCTCTCATGAAGAGCATTTACAACAATGAAGGAGCCAATTGGGTGGCGGTGATGGAAGAGCTACTGATGGCTGAGGCCAATAAGCTTAAGGAGGTCCCTGGAGGCGTGACAATGACAGGGACTGATACTCTAAACCTTGCCACCAAGGTTTCAATTCTGATCGAGGAGTCCTACCAATATGCTGACACTGCTTTCTCCGCTGCCAAAGCCTACAACGAAAAGTGGATGTTTTCCACTGATTTTGATATGCAGTCCTGCATGCACGGGAAAGCTATGGCTCTTCAGATAGAGCTGCCCAAGGAACGAAAGAAGGGCAAGAAGGCTATCACTGAAGAGGAAGATGACCCAATTACTGCGGTGGAAGAATTTGATGAGGAAGAGGCCTTCGCTGAAGCTACTGAAGCTCTACCTCCTTCTCCTCCCAAGCTTGCCAAGAGGAAGCGCAATCCTCCAAAGCGCCCTCTTAGGCGTTCAGAGAGAACACCCCCTCCCCCACCTAAACCTACCCTTCAGGAGGTCCTTGATTCCTCTACTGATGAGGACCTTCAGGACTAATACACCATTTCTAAACGCCCTCGCCAATCCATTCCTAACCCTACACCCATTTCTTCCATCAGCCCTTCAGATATACAACCCCCTCCCACCATCATAGACATATCACCCACCAAACTCTCCTCCCTCTCTAAATCCAAAACCCCTTCTACTCCCATTAAGCCCAAAACCAAACCTACACCTCCTTCAACAATCTCTGTCTCCCTACCTGAAACCACCCCCACTGAAACCCTTCCTATTCAATCTCCACCCTCCTCTCCACCCCAACCTGAAATCCCCCGTTCAGAATCTCATCAACACACCTCCACTTCTCAACCTTCTACCTCCCAAGCTATTATTCTTTCCTCCCCAGCTCAACTTTACATAAACAACCTTGAGCTCCAAACCTTCCAACACCTGAGCTCTACCTTCCCTGAACTCTTCAACCACCCCTCTCTCATCTCTGCATGCCAACGCCTCTGGCTATGGCGCATGTATTGTTTTACCGATACAACCGCTCTCCAGTACAAAATATAGTTGTCTGGATTGAGCTCAATTTTGATTGAGGAAGCTGAGCTTCAAACAATTTTTCAATTTTTGGATGCCAAGGACGCATTCCTGAATGCTGAGGCTTATATAGAGGATCAAATTGCATTTGCTGAAGCATCTGCCGGCCGTTCTTATACACGTCGCATTTCTTCCTCCTCTGCTGCTGCCACCTCCTCTCAGACTGCTCCTGATTCTTCCCTCCCTGAAGCTCTGACTTCAGAAGGAGCACTCCTAGCTGCTCACCGCTCTATCTATGAGGCCACTTTCTCCAAGCTCAAGATGCATTCTGATGCTGAGAGCCAGCGCTTAACCAACTCAAGTGCCTCCATGCTTAACGCCCTCCAGGCAACCTATACAAAGAAGCTCGAAGGTCATGTTACTGACCTTCAGAAGGCTATTGATGCTGTTTCTGCCGAGAACGCCTCTCTGAAGGCTGATCTGAACGCTGCCACTTCTACTGAGGCCTTGGATGCCAAAATTGAAAATGCTATGAAGGCCCAGTACTCAGATTTGCAAGAGTTTGTGAAGAAGGAGATGCGCTGCACTTTCCCTACTCACCTGGAGTATTACAGGGTACCTTCTCACAAGAAGTTCAGCGATCTAGTGCTCTCCTGCAATCGCAATCGCAATCGCACCAACACTCACTCTCTGCGCACTGAATTCGATGCCTCCATCAAAGATATCTCAGACATGCGCTCCCAAATTTCTCAACTCTCCACTGACTGCTCTGCGCATGGACAATCTATTGATCGTCAACGCAAGCGCATCAGTCGAACTTTCAAACGCGCTAATTCAGGCTTCTTTCTCGCCGAGGCAGCAAAGACCTCCGCTGATTCTGCCCTCGCCCAGGCTATCAAGGCACAAAAGTCTGCTGATGCTGCACGCCTTCATGCCATTGCTGCCAAGTCTAGGGTTGAGTCTTCTACCTCTGGTCTTCCTTCTTCTTCCTCTCAGTCCCTTGAACATCAAACTCAGGTGGACCTTATCATCGCCGACTGCCGTCGCCGCCTCTCTCAGATTGAAGGTCTATGCCAATCCATCGCAGACTTCAACAAACTTGAGCTTAAATTCCCTCCGGTCGAAGCTCTCCTCTGGCATGCTGACTCCATTCTGCAAAATACTTATAATGCTGCCAATAAGGGGGAAGAGATCGTGCCTGAAAACATCACCCCTGCCCCTGAAACTGAATCTGAAAAGGCTACTGAAATGCCTTCAATTGAAGCTTCTAAAGCTCTCACTGAAGAAAAAGATGATGGAGATGAGGATGACGATGAGGAGCGCACGCCTACTCCTGATATTGACCTTACTGACGCTGAAGGCAATGATAATGGCAGTAATGATGATAATGACAAGGACGGACCTTCAGGTGCCGTGCCTTCAGGTTATGTATCCACCTCTGAAGAGCCAGCCCCGAGTGCTGCAGCTGCTTCCAAACCACCTCCGTCTCCACCAAAGTCCAAATCGCCACCACCTAAGTCTCCATGTAACAAGGATGATGAAGTGAGTATATATCTCAATACCACTGAATCCTTATCTCTATCTCTTAACAAACCTCTCATTCCTACTCCTTCCTTTAAGGAAATTCAGTCCACTGAAGAGGCTTCTATGCCTAAAGGAAAAGATGCTCAACCCTCTCCCGCTCATTCTGAAGTTAATGAAGAAGATATCTATGAAGGAGAGATGAGCCCTGGTTCTGGAGAAGAAGATGATAGAATTCTAATCCAAGTTACAATACCTCCAGAAGCCAGAGAACAAATGCAGGAATTGAAAAATCTATTTGATGTCCGTCAGGCTGAACTGAGAGCCACTGATTCTCAACGTGCATCAAAGCTATATCAACTGAGGCTCCAAGGAAAATAAAAGAGAAAAAGTCAGATTGATCCTCCCACGTGCTTACATGCTGACTCTTGGGTAAAACCCAATCTGAGTGATGAATGGGAAGATCTGAAGGACGACTTTGTGAAGATGCTCGATCACTGGATGATATATGGTGTATGCGGAGAAACTGATCGAGACATCCTATTTCAGAATTTTGTGAATGATTACCCAGATTCAGAATTTACAAAGATGATTAAAGAAGATGCCACCAAGTCTGGAATTACTATCTCAGCTCCTAGCAGGAAACAATTTGATCGACCTAATCTGCCAGGTAGCCCATTCATGGACAAGAAGCAAATTGAATCTGAAGCCTTAATTGCTGCACAAGTGCTTGGCTGGCAAGACCTGAATCTGAAGGGACCTTTCAGAAAACTAAGGGATGACACATACTTAATGTTCAATGCTGTATCTCCTGAAGCACAGTTAGAAATGGTTCAGAAAGCAAGAGAAGAAAAGAAGAAAGCTGTTCCTTAACTCTTTTTTGTTGTATTTTATTCTTACTGAAGTTCTTGTACTGAACATCTCATGTACTGAAAATCTCTTGAATGAAATACAACATTTTGTCTCTCTTGATCTCAACCTGATGACAATCATCTAGTTGTCCAGTCTCTGATTATATTTTTTTTGGTTTGATTTACCTGACTGTTTAACTAACCCATCTTTTCTTATAGTTTAACTGTTCTCCAGTTTAGGGAGAATTTCTTAACTTAGATAGATGTTTTCAGGTTAGGTATTGGCATCATCAAAAAGGGGGAAATTGTTGGGAAATATTTATAAGTGTTTTGATTCAGATCCTAATACCTCCCCTGAAAGATGTTATAAGACCAGTACTGAATCTTAGTGTTTTTCCTAAGAACTCATATGTTAGGGAGTTTTATTTTTCAGGTACACTAAAGGACATCCACACTGAAGAATCAAGGCATTCCAATACTGCAGGATCTCTTTACTGAAGTCTGCACTGAAGTATTGAAGTTGAAGTTAGAAGCTAAAAGTCTTCCTGCCTCTGAAGTATCAACGCTTAAGTCTGCACTAAGATTTTATAATCTGAAGTTCCCCACTGAGCTGCAGACTACATCATAGACTTTCCTCTTATGGCAAAGATCTCAGTTAGGTGAACACAATCTCATGTCAGAACCCATAAATGGCAAAAAGGACGAAGACTCCAACGGGAAGGA